>OY856409.1:417723360-417975860 GCA_963693085.1 Alisma plantago-aquatica
TCCCTAACTGATAGGACATTGGTGATTCTCGTTTGGATATGCGACCCCCAAAACCTACTGACCCTGATTGCATGCTTTACCTGGCTGGTGACTCGTGTACTGTTAGATTGGAATCACCGGCTGTGTCTCAATCCTTCATTCTAAGAGAAACCGCTGTTTTAGAAGCTCTGCTCATGTCTACTCCGAATCAGATGGTATTCCCTTAAATCCGGCGTGTTTGGGAGTTCCAGGATGGAAATTCCCAACTGCCAAATCGAAAGAGAAATTCCATCCTTCACATCAACTGGTCCCTCGAGCCATTCCCATTTCCTTTTGAACAGCCATCTTGTGGATTTCACTAGATTGTGCCAAACTCAGCATCACATTAATACCCGACAAAAAACTGCACTTTTTGTAATTTTGTTTGTATCTACAGTTTGGGGGAGCCTACAACAACTTATCCTGAAGGACAGGGAAAAGCTGTATAAGAATATATGCATCGTGTTGTTTGAGCCCTTACTCAGTTTAATCGATTAGATCCTGTCGTTTAGCCCTCAAAGTATTATGCATGTATCAATAATTTGGACTGATAGAATAGCTATGTCCCCACCGGCCTGTTAGAATATATGACCCGAATCAATGCAGTCAAGGCTTATTTTGAGCTGTGCCATTGTTCCCTGATATGGACCTATTTCTAAGCCCATTACACTCTGAAAGACACTTAAGTAAAAGAATCTTATACAAATTTACGGGTATCAGCACAACAAATAAGTGCGCAGTTACCCCTCCAGAAAAGATAACTGTCCAGTTACCCTTTCCCTGGTTCCTATTTCGAATATGGTATTGGAGCTCCGTCTAAGAGTCTAGTCCTCAGCAATCCGACAAATTAGATCAAGCTAAAGTTTAACACAATCCCCGTCCTCTTCAAGGAGGAGCGAGCAATAGATGTTGGGTGTGGGGGGGAATTCATTTAAACACCCATTATAATAATGCTAGCAGATGAACAAAACCCCAAAAGAATACAACCACAGTATGAACCCCCTCTTTCCTATTCATCTTGTCACGCCTGCTGTCTCCTTTCCCCTTCTCAACCTCCTTTCTTCACCTCGGAACGCGCTATTCTTCTAGAGAGAAACACGCTTTCATGCTTAGACGATCATGATGAAGTTAACTTTGACAACCTCAAAATCACTAGGCACTCTAGAATAAGAAAAAGTATCCCATGGCATTCATGTATACATGTGATTCTTGAGAAAGAAAGAAAAACATTTGTAACAATGTCCACTCATTCTAGTAACTTTTCATGCATTCTTTGAAATTAAAAATCCTGACCGTATTGGCTAGTATGAATATTACATAATCAAACATATGGTTGTTTTATAATTAAGGACTATTTTTTCTATTTGTGTCACAGTATGCACATTCCTTGCTTATAAAAAAATGCCATTAATGTAGAAATCTGTTCGAGATACCTTGAGAATTGAACAGAAAGCAGGTGTACTCGTGATTGTACCAGTTCTTAGAACTAAAGGTACTTCTTTCGACATGATCATCTCGAGGAAAAATCTTTATTGGATCAATTTTAACATGAAATTTAAATGGAATTCGTTATTATATAACATGACGCATAGCAAGAAGAAAACAGTTCACTAACTTTTTTAATAATACCCAATGCAAGGAGATGATACATCATTGTATCATCCTAGTCTATAGGTGATATGGTGTTTACAGGTGGATGACCGCCATGATCTTTTGCCTGTGCCATGACAGTTAGGGCTGATTTGACAAGAAGTACTATAATATCGTTAAGTTGATTTTGTTTGGTTAGGTGTAACCGAGTGTAATTGGATGATTTCAATCTGCATCAAACTGAACAGTCAGTGCCCAATTCACAGAATTGGTACAATGCCTGAAATGGGCACACTCAGCAAGAAATAGACGTACACTACGAAACACATCCCCTCTTCTTCACCAATGAGGCTACTAGCCTAGCACATGCCTTTTTCTTTTGTTTGATTGGATGCAAAACTCAACCTTCATTCTGAGAGAAAGGGCTGTTTTGTAAGCTCTGCTCATGTCTACTTTGTTATAGTATCCTAATTGTTCACCGACTTCGTTTTCTTCTTCTCAGAATTGACGGTGTTCTCCAGCGCCAGGAAGTTGCTAGATATTCTCTGTTTTCCCTTCAATCCGCTTGTCCGAATTCTCAGCTCCCCGACTGTCGTTCCTGCCTATGAACGTATGTTGCCTTTTGGCCACAGCCGTCTTATGGGTTTCACTAGATTGAGCCAAACTCGACATCTAATTCATACCTCACTGGGAAAAGTTGTATAAGAATCTATGATTTGTTTGGCTTTAGCCCTTACTCTTTACTCCATTACATCGTATTGCTTTAGCCCTTACTAGGACTGTAAACTAGTATGGTACAGTGTTGTTATGGTCATATTCATACCTGTAACATTTTAGTTAAACGGATGTGGGGATGTGGGTATGGGTACATACCTACTTTTTCAAAAGCTATACCTATCATACCCATATTTGCGTAACCGTTGGATATTCTTCTTCCTGTGGTATTTCAAAGATAAAAAGAGAGGTTTAATCTCATGCAAGAGGGTTTTAAAATTTTCCTCGTTCTTATATATGAGTTCTTATCCATCGGTAATTTGAGAATCACAATGGAATATAGGCTTGACACGCTCATGGTGGGGCAAGCCAACTGGCTTTGAGTCGGGCTAGTCCAGAGCTCTTTAACCGATACATATGCGCATGTCGTGTCCTGTACGCATGAAATGAAAATTCAGGGCCCGTTCTGTGGGCGCGGCCTCAGTCCGCTTTTGCCACTTGACCTACTCAGTGAACATTTTTTTCTCACGGAAAAAAGACGCAAAACGTTTCAGTTTTCTTCTATTACGCCCATCGTTACTATGTTCATTGATAAATGAAAGAACGATCAAGTTCATTCGTTCGTATTGTGATTAGCGTGTGCACGCTTCACTGACAAATGTTGTTGTTTGAGAGATTAGCCACTGTCTTTGTCTATTGTACCAGCGTTCTTTGTCGAGAGCAGCATAAATACTCTTAAGGATAGTACATCCCGCATATCTCAATGACACATTTATTTGATACTATCTTCTAATCTACTATTTGATCGTGTTTTTACCCTCACTATGAATTACACTGGGTATATGGATGGATAAGTGGGTAAACAGTCACGGATAGACTTGCTAAAATAATACACCACAAACTTTAGGATAGAACAGACTACCACACTGATTGGGTTATATTGGTTATTATTAATGGCATCAAAATTACATTTTTTTATGAATACAATATTTGATAAATAAGTAAAATCTAACCTTAAAATGAACAATCAAGATTAGAATGTTGAAATAACTAAATTAAAATATAAAAAAGAAGTAGTAATTGTGGTATCTTTTTGTTAATATTACATAATTTGACTATTTTATCGATAGAATAAGGCACTCAACGCTAACCTTAGAAATTATGTTAACTTTCCTTCAGATTGGAGAAAAAGTACAAACAATAATATGTAACATATCTTATAACATGTAATAGAGAAATATCATTCAAGACAGTAAAAAAGAGGAGAAGAATGAGAGAATGAATTTATATCCTTCTCAATTTGACGATATGTACATGTGTGTCATCGGGGGTGTATGAAGTGCAATACGTTTGTTTAGTTTACTATTGTAAGACACTTATATTTACTAGATATGAGTGCTAAATATGAACCATTACATTCTAACATAAATATTTACTAAACTAAGGTACCTATACTTTCTAGATTTGAGTGTACAATATACATCATTTCTTGCTAATATAATTATTTATTTAAAAATATGATTTAATGGATATATAGTTATGTAATAGATGAGTACATAGATAACCATAACCATGCCTAGTTGGAGGCGGATACACATATATAAGGATAAATAGTTACATGTTTATTACAACTTATAACCATGGCAAAAAATACTTTATAAAAATAGCATACACAAGTAAGAATTATAATTATTAGAATGTTTTTGTTGCGCATGTGTCTATAAAGTAGTGAAATCTTGAAAAAAAATCACCATAATTCACCATGTCTTTCAATGGGACATAAACAAATCAAATTTCTCCATAAATTTACCATTAAATATTTCTCCTTTCCTATCACCATGGTAAACAAACAACACTTTTTTTACTATCATTTTCCTCCCCATGGTTCACCATGTAACAAACACAACCATAAGTAAACAAATCTTATATAAAGTTAAGAGTATCGGCACAACGGATAAGTGTACAACTACCCTTTGCCTAGTTCCTATATCAAATATGGTATCAGAGCTTCATCTAAGAGTCCACACCTTTGCAATGAATTACGTCAAGCTAAGGTTTCACACAATCCTCATCCTCTTCAAGGAGAAGGCAGTGATAGACTCTTGGGGGGGGGTTCATTTAAACAAGAATGATACTAATGGTAGTAGATAACAAAACACCAAATGAATATGCTTAGATGATCATTATGAAGTTAACTTTGACAACCTCAAAACCACCACTAACTCTAGAGCAAGAAAAAACAAACAACACCACTCATTCTGGTAAATTTTCTTGGATTGTCTAAAATTAAAAATCTTGTATGTACCGTCTATTATGAACATTACATAATTAAACAAATGGTTGTTATAATTAAGTACTATTTTTTCTACTTGTGTCACACTATGCACATTTTTTTCTTATAAAAACTCCCAATGTATTCATTTTGAAGATCTGTTTGAGATACCTTGAGAATTGAACAAAAAGTAGGTGCACTCATTATTGTACAAGTTATAATAACAAAAGGTCCATCCCTCGACATGATCATCTTCAGAATATAACTTTACTGGATCAAATACATAAAATATTATTGGAATTGACTATTGTATAGCATGGCGCATAGCAAGAAGAAAATAGTTAACTAACTTTTTTGATAATGCCTAATCCAATGAGATAATACATCATTTGTATCATCCTAGTCCATGGGTGATGTGGTATCCTCAGGTTGATGAACACCATGACCCACTACTACAGAAATGGCTTATAACATCCCTTTTACAGGCGTCAGTTGTAAACAAAACCCGACGCCTAAACAATAAAGCGTCGGTTAAATAATTAAACCGACATATATCTGTGAAGGGCAACCAGACACGGGTATCACTTTTTATTTTGTGTCGGTTCCTAAATTATAAATCGACGCTAAACATTGACCGCCAAATCCAATTTTTTGAGTGAAAAAAATTACCTCAAAAATTTAACATACCGCGTCGGTTATTAACAAAGAAACGACGACTAAAGATTTTCTGCAAAATAGAAATTTGACCAATTTTTGTCGTCGGTTCTGTTACAGTAACTGACGCCGATGTGTTTCTACGCGCTTTACTACAAAAATTTTCACCACCATATAGCGTCGGGTTTTACACGGAAACCGACGAGTATGGTCTTAATTCGAGAACATTTATTTTTTGTTGACATATATATAGACGTAGGTTTTTCTTGTTTGAATCGACGACTATAAGAGAACAAAAGTGTCAGTTTTTTGTTGGTAACCGACGCCTATAGTTTTAAGCATCAGTTTTATTTAAGAACCGACGCCTATTGTTAACTTAACAGCACCCACGCGACCCAGAATCTTCCCCTTTCTCTGTTTCATTCAATCTCGTGCAACTCAGGGTTTGGTCCGGCGATTTTCTGCTCACCGCCGCTCGTTTCTCCTCTGCCCCCACCTCCGCCGCTGCTTGCTCCGGCCGTTGCTCTGGCTCACTTGTTGGTCCTCTGTCCCCCTCCGCCACCGCTTGCCCTCTGCCCCTAGCTCGCTGCTCCGACGACCTTCCGACGACCTGCTCTCCTGCTCCAGCTCCGGCGCCGCCTGCTCTCCTGCTCCGGCGGCCTTCTCTCCTGTCCCAGCTCGCTGCTCCGCCGCTGCTCTTCTCCACGCTGCTAGCTGCTCGACAGGTAGCCCTCTTCTTCTTCCTCCATGCCCCTCTTCTTCTTCCTTCTCCCTCATTACCAACAACAAGCTCGACCGTGGCTGTGTTGGCCGACCACGGCCGTGCTGGGTAGCACGACCGTGGTCGACCAACACAGCCACGGCCGTGCTTACTGTTGGTAAGGAGGGAGAAGGAAGAAAACATGATATTTTGTTCATTTATTTTTTTATCTATTGCTTTGTATTTGTTTATCTAATGATTATATTTATTTATCTAATGCTTTGAGTTTATATATTTAGATGTTGCTATTGTAAAATCAACCTAAGATATGAACAAATCTTTTACTTGCATATATTTGTGCTTCTAATCCTAATGCTTGACCTAATTCTGTAAATTTTGATGCATGTTGAAATAAGATTTAAACTTGTCCATTCTAGCATCTTAATTTGATTGGATTAAACCCTAACATTGATGAAACCCTAACATAAATTGTATTGAAACCCTAACATGTACATATCTATCATTGTGTTTGTTGGCCTAGAAACCCATCCAAGATTTACTAATTAGGAGTAAATCTTGGATAGTCCCCAGTTTGGGACTGTTCTTGAACATCTAATCTCACTTAGGATGTAAGTGTTAATGTGTATTGGGTTTTTGAGAAAATTTCAGTAGCATTTCCTAGTTTGTTCTCTAAGTACATATGTACTTAGAGAACAGCGGGGAAATGCTGCTGAAATTTTCTTGAAAACCCAATACACATTATACACTTACTAGTGAGATTAGGTGTTCAAGAATGGGATAGGTGGTATACATTTATTATATATAAGAATGACATCACATGTATTTGTTGGCCTAGAAACCCATCCAAGATTTACTCATTAGGAGTAAATCTTGGATACTCCCCAGTTTGGAACTGTTCTTGAACACCTAATCTCACTTAGGATGTAAGTGTATAATGTGTATTGGGTTTTCGAGAAAATTTTAGTAGCATTTCCCCATTTGTTCTCTAAGTACATATGTACTTAGAGAACAATGAGGAAATGCTTTTGAAATTTTCTTGAAAACCCAATACACATTATACACTTACTAGTGAGATTAGGTGTTCAAGGATGGGATAGGTGGTACATATTTATTATATATAAGAATGACATCACATGTATTTGTTAACCCTAGACCCTAATCTTGTTGTAATATATACTTGTTTTCTCTTTGATCATAGAATGGATAGATCATGGATGTCCATTCGTAATCACTGCACCCCAGAGTTTATTTCTGGTCTTGACCAGTTTATTAGATTTGTCGAGGAACATAGGAAACAACCTGGAGATAGGTTCTACTGTCCATGTAACAACTTGAAAGTCAACACTGGTGACGAAATCAAAAGTCATATCATGTGCAACGGGATTATACAAGGCTATATAGAATGTCACTGGCATGGCGAGATTTCAAACCTAAAACCAGTGGATGTCGATAGCAGTACTTGTGTGGAAGAAGAAATTGCCTCCGATGATGTAGATGTGAATGAACCAGTTCCAGTAGACATCGTTGATGCGATGTTGGATAGTTGTGGGGTAGAGCACACCGATCCACTTCCCATTTTTAGAAACATTGTGCATGATGCTTAGATATCGTTATACACAAGTTGTACTAAGTTTACGAAGCTTAGCGCTATGTTGAGATTGTATAAGCTGAAAGCTAACAATAGATGGAGCGACAAAAGCTTCACGTCATTGTTGTCTTTGTTGAAAGAAATGCTTCCTGAAGGAAACGAGCTGCCAATCTCAACATACCAGGTAAAGAAATTGTTGTGCCCAATGGGAATGGATGCCAAGAAGATACACGCATGCCCGAATAATTATGTATTATTTCAAAAGGACTATATGGATTTGAAAGATTGTCCAAAATGTGGTGCGTCACAGTATAAATTGACGACTTTGGGGGAGTCCAAAACTGGTTCTCCAGCCAAGGTGATGTGGTATCTACCTATAATATCACGGCTTCAACGCTTGTTTGCCAATCCAATAGATGTGAAGAATCTGAGGTGGCATGCAGATGTTAAGAAAAATAATGATGGGATCCTACGACATGCATCTGATTCCCCACAGTGGAAGAAGATTGATCTATTGTACCCTAAATTTGGTGAAGAAGTCAGGAATCTAAGACTTGGGCTTTGTACAGATGGGATGAATCTGTACGGGACATTGAGCAGCCAACATAGCACTTGGCCAGTCATGCTTGTTATATACAATATTCCTCCCTGGTTGTGTATGAAAAATAAGTATGTAATGTTGTCGTTGTTGATATCAGGCCCTAAACAACCTGGAAATGACATCGATGTTTATCTTGAACCTCTGATTGATGACTTAAAGAAACTCTGGGGTGAAGGTGTGATGACCTATGATGCTTCACGAAGAGAGACATTTCATTTGCATGGTATGTTGTTTTACACTATTAATGACTTTCCAGCATATGGGAATTTGTCTGGATATAGTGTCAAAGGAGCTAAAGTGTGTCCTATATGTGAAGAGAACACTGATTCAACAAGACTAAAACATGGCGGTAAGACTATATATCTCGGTCATCGAAGGTTTCTTACAAAATTCAATCCGTATCATAGGAAGCACAAAGCATTCAATGGATTGAATGAGGAACAGAGTGCACCTAAACCTATACCAGGGGAGGTTGTTTATGAAAGAGTAAAAGACTTTGTTAATGAATTTGGTAAGAGATCACAATGTACTATGTCCACACAGAGTGACAAATCTTTATTCAAGAAGAAGTCAATATTTTGGGATCTTCCTTATTGGAGTTCTTTGACATTCAGGCATTGTATCGATGTCATGCACATTGAGAAAAATGTCTGTGATAGTGTCATTGGTACTTTGTTGAATATACCAGGTAAGACTAAAGATGGGATAAAATCCAGACTGGACCTACGTGAAATGGGAATAAGGCCAGAATTAACAGAATTACATGAAATGGGAAATAGGCGAACATACTTACCTCCCGCTTGTTACACATTGTCTAGAAAGGAGAAGAAAGCCTTTTGTAAATGTTTGGTAAATGTTAAGGTTCCATAGGGTTACTCATCCAACATCCGTAGATTGGTATCAATGAAAGATCTGAAGTTGATAGGTCTTAAATCTCATGATTGTCACACTCTAATGCAACAAATATTGTCTGTGGAAATTCGATCTATATTGCCGAAGCATGTAAGGTTTGCAATCACCAGACTTTGTTTCTTTTTCAACAGTCTGTGCAACAAAGTTATTGACCCTGATACTCTCGATAATTTGCAAGGAGAAGTGGTTGTTACCCTATGTCAGCTTGAGATGTATTTTCCTCCTTCGTTCTTTGATATCATGGTACATCTTGTTGTCCACTTGACTAGGGAACTGAAAATGTTGGGACCAGTTTTCTTGCATTGGATGTATCCCTTTGAACGATACATGAGTGTTTTTAAAAGTGATGTTCGAAACCGTTATCGGCCTGAAGGGAGTATTATTGAGGGTTATGTGGCGAGAGAGGTTATGGATTTTTGCAATGACTTTCTCAGTGGTAATGACACTCCTGATAATGACAAGAATATTGAGGAGCAATTTGGAAAAGGAATTTTGGGATCGCGGGTGAAAGTAATCAGCTGTGAGTAGTTGGAACAAGGTCACTTGTATATTTTACACAACATGGATGGAGTGAGTGTTTATATCGAGGAACATATCAATTTCATCAAGAGACAATATCCTTGAGCCAATACAATGTGGCTTGCTAGAGAGCATAACAAGACATTTATTAAGTGGTTTGAAGATAAAGTCTTACATCAACTATCTCAAACACCAGATGATTTTACTGAAACTATCAAATGCCTCACCTTTAAACCAAAATTGAATGTTATGTCTTATGAAGGGTATGACATTAATGGATTCACAAATTACACAAAGCGCCAAGATGATAAGAGTGTCGTCCAAAACAGTGAGGTCACCCTTCAAGCGTCGACTATGTTTTTTGCATGTGCAAAGGATAAGAGTCCACGTGAAGCTAAAATGTCATATTACGGTGTCATTGAAGACATATGGGAGTTTGGCTACATAGATTTCAGAATTCTGCTCTTCAAATGTAATTGGGTTGATAACACCAAAGGAGTTATAGTGGATGAATTGGGTTTCACTTTAGTGAACTTTGAAAAGATTGGCGAGAAGGGTGAACCATTCATATTGGCATCACAGGAGAAACAAGTATTTTATATCGATGATCCTGCAAATGATAAATGGTCGGTTGTTCTTCATGGTAAAAGATTGTTCATTGAAGATCCTATAGATGAAGAAGAGTACTATGATAAGTATGATGACTCCAGTCCATTCTCAGTTGGGTTGCCAACACCAGCAAATATTGAAGCTAATGATGACTTGTATGTGCGCAGAGATCACAATGAAGGATTGTTAATTGATAAAAAATCGCAATATTAGAGGCATGTTTATATTTTTTATATGTTTTATTTTTCTGAATGTGAACTTTACAATGTGAATTACTTTACAATGTGAATGTGAACTTTACAATGTGAATTTTACAATGTGAATTACTTTAAAATGTGAATTACTTTACAATGTGAATATGAACTTTACAATGTGAGCTTTACAATGTGAATTACTTTACAATGTGAATGTGAACTTTTAGATAGCTGAGCATTCTCCTGATGACTATGTTGATGATTACCGTGAGGGTGAGGACATCAATGTGCCACCTCACAATGTAAGTTTTAAAAATATATCATATATTTATATCTATATGTCCATTTATAGTTATATCCTGTAAGTGTGTTTATTTTGTCAAATTTTAGGTTGATGATGCACATGTACCCTCTAAAGCACTTGAGGCACTTGATGAGCAATACCAAAAAGTTGACAAGAGAAGGGGCATCACTATGATGAAGAAGTTAATGGCGCTAAGGGGCAATGGACCCAAACTTGTTGTGGATTTCGATAATGCAGGAAATGCATTTGGAGTGAATCACAATTCGTTTGTTTCATATCTTGGGTATGTTACTCGTAGACATTGCGGTTGTAAGATAGATTCTTGGCATAAAGTTCCTAAGGGGAAGAAAGACGTAATATGGAAGGATTTATGCGTGAGTTATTATTAAGTTACAATTCTATTTTGTAGATTACTAATTTTTTGGATACTAGTTAATAGCAATTCTATTTTGCAAAGTATATTTACATTGGATGAAAAGATGCATCATAATTGCGTGATGCAACATTGTGGGAGAGTCTTAAGGAACTATAGGACAAATCTCACCCAAGAATACAAAAAAGAAGGTGACAAGAGGAAGAAGAAAACCACTGAACAATGGAACTTCCTGGACCAAGACGAATGGGACGTGTTTGTTGCTTCAAGAAAAATTGATGAATTCAAGGTATTAGGCGTCACTCCCAATTTAATTAATATACATTGTATTCACCTATTCAAGATTAACATTTAGTGTTACTAACAAAATCATTAATGTGCATACTAACTAGGCCCTCAGTGAGGCTCAAAGAGCAAGGCGTGCACTGAATGTGCATGACCACACAATGGGACAAAGGGGCATGCAAGCATTCACCAAAGACTACATGCTGAGTCTACTGTTCAGTCTGTTGCTACTCAGGAATCCTCTACTGTAGGTACCACACCTCTGCCTCGCCATGATGTCTGGATAGCTGGGAGGCAAAATAAGAAGGAAAAAATAAGGAATCCTGCAACTGCTGAGGCGGCTGCAAAAATGATAAAATACAACTCTTAGAGCAATCGTTTGAATATTGATTATTTGTGGTGTTTACTTAATTACAAATTTTTGTTTTGGCGATTAGCGGGAGCTGCACGAGCTGAGAAAACAAGGCAATCATCCCTGAGGGCACAAGGGATGAATTGACAGTTGCTCTGGGTAACCCAGAGCATCCTGGACGTGTTAGGGATGCATGCGCTGGTGTGGGCATCAAAGCGTTCTTTGGGCCATCCCAGCGCAATCATGTCCCAAAAGCGGGAATTTCACAAGAAGAGTTAACCTGTTCTTTCTTTAGAATGTTACTGTAAAAGATAATTCAATAATTAGAAGCTAACGTTTCTTTTATCCATGTATAGGTAGATAAGATAGTTGATAGGAGAGTCGATGAAGTAGTTGATAAGAGAATCAAGGAAGCAGTTGATAAGACACTCCATGTAGTAATGAGCAAGTCACTCAGCAGACAATACCTATGGCGTCCCACTCTACTCCTACTATAGAGGTTGGGAGTAGTAATCATGTAGACCCACCACCTAGCACATCCGCTGTAAGTATTTTTATGACATAGTAACTAGTCTTTTCAAGATGATATGTTTTCAAGATGATATGTATATATGTATATAACATTCTTTACACAAATTTGTAGGGGTTGAAGCCATGTCGTCTAAAAGAGTAAAGAATATGTCATTGCAGAGGCATCAGCTTACCCATCCCTACCAGGGGAAATGTTTCATGGGTCTCCATTACTAGCTGGTTGGGTTCGTGTGAGCCCGCTACGTATATTCCCCAAGTGGATGGATCTTCCATTGCCATATGCCCACCTGGATTGTAAAACGGTTGGTGAGGCAGAAGGCAGAGTGATATTGTGGCCAAAAGCGGTTGTCCTCTATACTAAAATTGTATGGTAAATTTACATTACGTTAAATTGTTAGTGTGTGTATATGATGTCAATTGATCTGAAATTATATATATATATATATTATATATATATACAAGTTAAAAAGAAGACACCCAGAGCATCTAGGCCTCCACCTCCACCTCCACCTCCTACATTACCAAGTTGGGTTCCACAGGATCTACCTGTCCCGTTAGGTCCTAATTGTAGGGGTATGGCAATATGGTTAGGTGAACATGATATAAATTTCCCTATAACTATTTCTATAGATGCGGATGCTGCAGGTCAATCATACGAAAACAAACTATTTATACAAGATATTTTGGAGTTGTTTCGATATGATTGGTTGAATACATCTGTGATAGAACTATGGATAAGGTAAGATCTTCTTTATACATCCATATACCTTGTGTAGGATCTGGTGATCTCGTTTCTTATATATTAATGCATACGTAATACATGTTTTGCAGCTACTTAGACAAGATATGTGCAGATTTTTCATACGAACATATAAGATTTTTGATTCCATCTTTGATTAGTCTAGTAGATAAAGACCCTTCGTCAATTCAACAATACTATTGTGATGCTTTTACAAATTTTGCTCAAAATAGTAAGACAGTGATAATAGCTCCATTCAATGTGGAGTAATTTTACTTTGCTTATAATTTGGACTTAAGAAAATTACATTTTTATTATGGATTTTGAGTTATTAATTTTTAACTTTTTTACCTCTAGGGGTATGCATTGGGAGTTACTAGTTATTTTCCCCGAGACGTTCACTGTCTATTATGTAGATCCTAAGGGGACTAAATTGAATTCAAAATATGGACACACAATGAAAATGGCATTATTCCGGTGAGAAATATTTCATTTTCATATCCGTTAACATATGTTATTATATTACTATTTAATTATGCAATGTACTGTGTTACATTAACATGTAGGGGTTTAGATGTGTTCAAAAAGGTTGGAGGAAAGGTCCCCAGGAAAAAGAACCAGCCAATAATTTGAAAGAACGCAGAAGTAAGTTCCTGAATGCAATGTATATATTACTTATATAAACAATGCTTAATTAGTTGTATTTTTTAATATTTTGTATGTTTCAATTTATAGTGTGCTACACAAGACAACAGATGGGCATGTGCATACTATGTGATGCGATTTATGCACATGATTATCAAATATGCCGCAGTGGACATTGATACCATTCCTAAGGTATTATATATAGTCTCATTAGATAATATGAAATATATCAATCTTATTTATATATTATTAATTATATATATACATCATTCTCTTTGCAGGTATTTAAAACTGACCACACTACAGGAAAGGCCTTACTAGATGTACATGATCCCTATACGACGGAAGAATTAAATGATGTAAGAGAAGAATGGGTAAAAGCCATACAAGTAGTGGGGTTTCTAAAATATAATTGGGATGTTGATAATGAATAATGACTAAAGAATGATATTTTGTAAATGAATTTCTAAATTGTAATATGTGTGAATGTTTCTACATGTCTGAATGTTTCTACATGTGTCTGAATGTTTATACATGTGTGAATGTGAAAATGAATGAAACTGCTGGTTGCTATATGAATGTTTCTACATGTGTGAATGTGAAAATGAATGGAACTGCAAATTGCTACATGAATGTTTCTACATGTGTGAAAATCGAATGGAACTGCATGTTGCTAAATGTGTGAAAATTAATGTTGTTAATTTTGTAGGTTTGTGGTCTGTTGTTGGCTGATATCAATGGATGTCGTAAAACCTACAGTTCATAACTGAACTGCAGGTTTCTCATCCTGCGACCAGCCACAGCAGGCCTGCAGACTGATTAAAAAAAATACATACAATAGGCATCGGTTATTTGAAAAAACTGACGAAAAATGCTTACAACGTCGAATAATAGCTAAAATCGACGCCTAATGAGACCAGATACCACGGTCGTGCTGGCCATCATGGCTGTGGTAGCAGGTGATATGGCGTCGGTTATCAATAAAAAACCGACGCTGATGGTGTCCTAGATGGCACCCTTTCTGTGGCACGAAGGTGTATGGCATCGGTTTCTGTAGTAATAACCGACGCCTATATCCCCCTACTGGTGCATTTTTGGTGGCGCACGAAGGTTTATGGCATCGGTTTGGAAACCGACACCTAACAGTTTGCCTTTTAGCGGCGCCCACATAGGTGTCGAATTAAAACCAACACTAAAAGACTTAAATAACTGACACTAAAGGTGGGTTATGTATTGGTGACCATTCTCCTGTGTCATGACAATTAGGGCTAGTTTGATAAGAAGTAGTTTAATTTTGTTAAGTTGATTTTCTTTGGTTGGGTGTAACCGAGTGTAATTTGAAGATTTTAAACTCTATCTAACTGAAGAATTAGTGCCCAGTTCATAGAATTGGTACCATGTATTAAATGGAGACACTCAACAAGAAATAAATGTATACTACACCATGCATCCCCTTTTCCTCACGAATAAGGCTACTAGACTACCACATGCTCTTATTATTTTCATCTTGCAATATGCAACATAATCAAACCAATTAGTTGTAGTTGAATGTGTGGAATTTTGCTGCTCTGTATCAAGCGGATCACAAGTAATATGAAAAGTATGAATCAGTTTGTCATACAATTCATATATTAAAAAGTTACCCCAAAGCATTATACCAAATTAGCCCTTAGTGTCGACCATGACTGTAATTGTTATGGCTAAACACGCTTGGGGTGAGCCTTTTTCCCTAGTGAGGTAGTAGATAGAAGGGATGAATAATGGTGAATGTATTATCTTGGATACTTTTTTGTGGCTTTATAGGGATGTATATGAAACGAGTATCCCTTAACCATCATTGTCAAGAATATCTGAATTGGGTTACGGGTGGAGTCTTGGTTTGAGTCTACATCTTGTGCTATCTCATTCTTTATTCACAACAAGATATGTAAAATGCTTGCTATTTCTTAACAAATATCATTTTATGACAAAGACACTTATGAGTGATTTTTTTAATAGGTTCATTGACACTTATGATAAAAAGGAGAGAAGAAGGAAAATACTAGGGCTTCCTGAACCATGGAGGAGCCCAAAGTTAACCCTAACGCTATCCCAACCTGACCCCAAGTAACAATGGAATGAATTTATGCAAGAAGCACTATCAATGGGCAAAAGAAAATCAAAGTCCATCATATGCCCGAAAGAATGGTCAAACTACAACAAGAGGAACAAAATCAGAGCAAAGCAAGCAGCAAGTCATTCCAAATGCTAATTATACCACATGAGGCCACCAAGCAGTCATTCCTTCCTTATAAGTTTGTGCCAAACTAATCACTTTTCACATCTTGTGTCCATATCACCATAACTCCCTAAAAAATCCACTAAAAAAATTCCCTCACATTGGCCCTTGAATGGTTGTTCTGGTTAGAATGGTCATGCTAGAATGACCATTTTGTCCACCTTGTCAATTCCATCTATTTCAACAAATAATTCTTCTCTCACCTAGAATGACCATTCTAACTAAAATGAGCACGCCACTTCTAGCCAGAATGGTCGTTCTATCCAAAATGACCGTGCTAAAACCAAGAAAATGGTTTCCATCTTGAAAAGACCATTCTACCTAGCCTATACATCCACTCCCTTGGGCTAACACAACCATTTTGCTTCAAGGATGGTCATTCTACCATAAAACCCCACTACTTCATCAAGTTTATTTCCTCAACTACCCCTAACCTAGCCCCTATATATACTCTTGTGGTGGCCAAGAGGCAAAGGTTACCCCCCAACAACTATAGTAGCCACCACATATCATCAACCTATTAGATCTAAGGGCTCTTCAGGGGGGCTGAATAGAGCTTCAAAAGTTACACAAAACTTATTAGACCTTCAAGTTACTTCAAATAATCTTAATTGCGAATAGAAATTTTGATGGCAATTGAAACATACAAAGCAATTAAGGTGGAGATTGAAGCAACTAAGAGAATAAGCTATTTTAGAGTGGTTCCACTCTCCAAACTAGGAGAGAGTCAGTCCACTACCTAGAGAGCTCAGGCTCTAGCATTTCTAAGATGTATACTCCTTATATTCACTTATAAGAGTGACAAAATATGACCTTCCTTTTTCGAGATGAGGACCCCAACTACCATTTTAGGCCAAGGGAGCCAATAACCTTACAATCAAGGGCTTACCTATCTAAGAGATAATCTTCTACCTCACAAAGGTCTTCCCCACTCTTGCAATCAACTGGATGCCTTTACCAAGGTCCTCCCCTTCATGGAACGAGTCTCCTTGGATTTTCCGCCTTGATCTTCTACTTCACTCAGAGTATCCTTGAGCACGTTCTTCTTCAGCTGAAGAATCTTGCTCCTTCTCCTTCTCTCTTGGAAAAGCATTCACCAATGGAGTCTATAAGAAAGGGGATTGGATAAAGAGAGAACTTGAAAGCCTCACAAGTGTACAATGATGTGGCTCTCTCGCATGAATCCTATCTCACTCATAATGAAAAAAATGAGTTGTAATCAAGTGAGAGAAAGGGGCTCAAGTGAACTAATAACACTCAACTATAGCAAGGACCTTGGATAGCATGCATGAGTAAGCTTGGAATGAACTCCAAGAGGTCCTATTTATAGATTGGGGGTGTCAACTAGAGTTTGGGATCACTTATACATGTTTACTAGCCGTTTGGAGGGGTGCAACGCATATAATTTTGAGTTTTGCACCTACCAACAATTATAATCAATTTTCCCACATTTTTCATACAATGCATTTGTTCGAGTTTCAATAAAGATAACTCAATAGATCACACTATGCAACAAAGCCAATTTAAACCAATGATTGAGTTTGTCCTGGTGGCAACTTGACTGATCATTTAAATTTTGTTTGATCTATAGAGGAATAGGCTGAGTTTTGTGAATATGAAACTCGACCGATCAACATTCATTCTCAAAATGCATCAAGGACTGGTTGAGTTCGCAACTCAACCGATGAAGTTGCTGTAATGAATTTTACAAAATGAATTTAAGTGATCAAAAGTGGAATTAAGTGACCCAGATTTTTTTCATGTTGGTTACAAGTCATATCATCAATACAAATGATTACAAAAATATTCAAAGGTGGTTTGGAGTGTTTTCCACAAAAGTGCATTTGCATTGCTTTTGACTTGAACTAACACAAGTAGGGCTTGAGTGATTTGATCATTTTCATGTATCTAATGCCCAAAATAAATCTTAAATAAACATATTAGATACATATGAATGGAATGGTTTAGTCATTATCAAAATATGGAAAATTTTCAACACTTAGGTCAGCACAACCTACTCATGTCCACTTCCATCCACTCCTAAACCTTAACTTTTTTGAGTTTTGTCCATTTACTCTTTCATTTCTTATGTTTGTGGACCTTATAGGAGGGTAATTCTTGGCTATATTCAACTAGAAGTGAATAAGGAGAAGTCCATCGATCTCCATGGAATTTTACTTCGTTTCTCTTTCTTCTTTTGTAATTTTATTGGCTGAGTAACTAAGCTCCTTTTTTGGTTGTTTGGAGGAAAAAGATGTAAAAAACATATCATGTTGGGAAATATTTGTGCATCGAACTCTTATTTTATTTAATATTGCTACTTTATTGCTTTTTTTCCTTCCCTACCTCTTTATGTGGTTGTTTGAGCTATGGAACCACCTAAGGAATTGGAAAGATGGTGATTTTAGGATTTTTGATGGAGAAACACCTAAGTTACCTATAGAAACCTTATCTAGTTTTCCCCCTTCCCATTTTTCACTCCATTCTGATAGTCCTAGTTGTGAGACCTAAGTGACTAGGTGAGATATTGCATATACACTTAGTTAAATGTCTTTCTTAATGGTTAGATGGAGCTAGTTAGAGGTGAAATACCCTACACCTATACTCTACACCACTCCTTGCACCTAGGTTTATTGAGAGAATACCATCTATTAAACTAGACTTGGATAAATTAGATGTATACCTACCTATTCCTTAGTCAATATAGACTCATAAGGGTAGATGGTGAATAGTGACTAGTTCCCCTATATAGTACCATGCCATCCATGGCCAACAATAGAATAGGATGTATGTTCTCATTGATTCTTTTTGTTTGTTTGGTATATACATGTTGGATGTTTGTGCAATAGTATGAACCTTTACATGGTTGGTTGTTGTATATCTCACCAAACAACACACTACCCCATGTACTTGGTTAAACCCTAGTTTACCTTCTTGCTAGTTAATTGTTTGTTGCTAGTTTAGTCGACTTGCTTGCCTTGTTCTTGATAGTTAGTTCTTGTTAGAGTACGTAGTTATTGATTAGTTTCTTGTTCTAGGTTTGTTTAATTAATTTCTTATTGTAGTTATTTCTTGTCTCTTTAGTATAGTTTTTTTTGGTCGTTGAAAAAACTCTGTTGCTATTAAAATTTGTAAAACTTTAGGTACATGAAGACGCACCCACTAACCCTTATTAGGATTACAGAAAGAAAGCAAAAGACCAGATTAACATCGGTCTTGAACATAGGAACTCTAAATAGAAAGAAATAACAAAACAGAGAGAAACGTCCCAGAAAAATACGCAAACAAAAGACTGACTATCCATCAGTCTACACAACTGAGGAGCTACACTAACAATAAAGACCACCCACAAATTGTGCAGGCACAGAAGGAAGACGAAGGACATCTAGCTTCTATCTATGCATCAAGCAAGGGCACACTTCTGTATTGAAATTTATCTATCTCAAACATCTACAAAACACAGTGTCTATCCTTTCATACCATCTTCTCGTAGAAGACTCCAAACGTAGACTGATCAGACTGGAGCAATGATCAATTCAACCATCATCTCTCTCCTTCACACATAGCAATAAGATCATCCTCTGAATTTAGTGGTCGGAAGAAAAATGAGGGTTGAATCGAGCAACCAAGAAACACTGATTAGTGTCTGGTGAAATCAACGAACTGATAGAAGCAGAATCTCGGTCGCAGGGGTAGACTGGAAGTAACCCATGCCCATCGTCATCCATGGCGACTCATCAATTGATTGGTCAAAACCAACTGTCAATTGATTGGTTAGTACCCTAGACACAGAATGGCCACAAGATGCAAAGCTCATAGCACACCCCTGTACAGCTGAGGAACTCAGCCTCCAAGTATCAACCAGGGTCATCTTCTTGACCAGAGATGCTTCAGCGAACATCTTGAGGACACTTGGAACCAGGCTGAAATAGCCACCATCCGCAGAACCACAAACACCTTGAAGGTGTACCGTTACTCTGCCTTCACCAGTGGAGGGAACAACGCCTGTGGAGGGGCCAAAGCTATAGGCAAATGAAAACCCGCCGCCAGTAGACCAGAACACCAGGTGATAACCTCCAACTTTGATGATTATCTTAGTCTTTTTCTTTAGTTTTCCGTACTCTTTTTAAATTAAATATATACATAATCCCTAAATTTTCCCTCTTATTATAAATATACTATCAGACTAACTTTTCCCGTTTATATATGTAGAAAAACACAAAAAATATCATAAAAGACTAACTCGGTCCCGAGACCGCATGGAGTCAAACGGTCCCAAGACCGTATGAAGCCAAACGGTCCCGAGACCGCATGGAGTCAAACGGTCCCAAGACCGCATGAAGCCAATCGGTCCCGAGACCGCATGGAGTCAAACGGTCCCAAGACCGCATGAAGACAAATGGTCCCGAGACTGCATGGAGTCAAACGGTCCCAAGACCGCATGAAGCCAATCGGTCCCGAGACCGCATGGAGTCAAACGGTCCCAAGACCGCATGAAGCCGATCGGTCCCGAGACCGCATGGAGTCAAACGGTCCCGAGACCGTTTGGAGTCACACGGTCTCAAGACCGCATGGAGTCAAACGGTCCCAAGACTGCATGAAGCCAATTGGTCTTGAGACTGCATGGAGTCAAACGGTCCCAAGACCGTTTGGAGTCACACGGTCTCAAGACCGCATGGAGTCACACGGTCTCAAGACCACATGAAGCCAACCGGTCCCGAGACCGCATGGAGTCACACGGTCTCGAGACCGCATGAATCCAAACGGTCCTGAGGTCCAAACGGTCCTGAGGCCCAAACGGTCTTGAGGTCCAAATGGTCTTGAGGTCCAAACGGTCTCCAAACCGTTTGGACTTCACTCAAGGCCTATAAATAAGACCCCAAGGGTCTTCAACCAAAAAACAAGTTCCAGACATCCAAACGCTGCCTCAATCACTCCAGAACACTTACAACTACCATCCTCCACCCTGGGGCTGCCGGTCTGAGACCCATACTCCATCTCAAAGCTGCTTTTTCTCTCTCCTCCAAAGAAGGTGGGAAGAGGGAGATCTCATCATCGTGCAACCTATGAAGTTGGTGGATCATTTCTCTCTCTCCAAGGGGTTGACTTTCCTCTCTCCTTTATGGGGATGATGCACTCTCTCTCTCTTCTTGCCTCCTTCTTGGTCCTAGTAATGAATGAGTAGTCTCTTTCACTAGGGTGCGGGGAGTAGCCCCGCTACCCATGTTTTCATATCATGTAATGTAATCCATAATTTGTAATATAGAGTTCTTATCTTTTCAGTTTGACATCAAACGTTTAATGAATGCATGTTGCTTGATCTCCAACTTTTGTTATCCTTTATCTTTTAGTATGAATTGTCTACGTTTGTACTATTAGATTTGAGACTCGTTTGTATGTTGGTTTTTGATGCATGTATCCACCATGCATCTGTTTCGGTATCTAGAAGTGTATCTCAAGAAGTGGAGTAAACTCACTATCATTCGTTGCAATTTCATACTATGAAATGGAATCAGTTGACGTATGAAAGTGCAACCTTGGTGAGTCAAGGAACACACTTTGCGAGGGGAATGATGCAAAGTAGGTGACCATTTGTTCGGGAATGGCTGGCATTGCAACATTCCTGCACTTCTCGTAGTTAGTTCTCCGAAAGGAAACTAAGTCTACAAAGATACTAACTGACTAAACTCTTTTTGCAGGTTATGTTTTTCTTTGCATGAGTTGATCCATGTGTAGTGGCGGTGAAAAACCAATCACACCCTAGTGACCTTTTATCATAGTTTAACTCCTTAGATTTACTTGCTTTCTTTACTTTGCACATTCTTAGTTTAAAACAACAAAACCAAACTTTTGATTTCAGTGCCTGCTATTAAGTAACTAAGTGAAATTCCAACGTTTTCCATCTTGTTGCTTGCAACAAGACCTTTGTCCTAAGAATTTGACCCTTAACTATACTACGATAAGACTTCCACGTATCCCAACATATGTGGGTGGAGTTCTCTATCTAGTATATGCAAGGCTAAACCTAAAGACTTACCATCTTTAGGATTTTTAGTTGGTGCACACAATTCCACGTAAGTGGAAGCTCCATCAAAAAATTGGCGTCGTTGCCGGAGACAACGGAACGTTTTAATTTCATTTAGTATCTTGCTAGTTGGCTAGGGTTTTACACTTTATTTTAATCATTAAACCATATCTTCTTAAATTCATTATATCTCTGTCGTCATCTAAAAGGGTGTTTTCTTCTCTCTACTCAGGTAGAAAATGTGTATGCAACCAGTGCGTAACCTCGGATTCTCCCCTGATCCAGAGTATGACTCTGAGGTAGAGAGAAGCTTCCACCATCGCATTCGACTCAATCACCAAAGGGCCAGGCAAATGGATAAAGATCAACACCAGACTACTTTGGTGATGGAGAGGGTCAATGCCGCCATCGCCGCTCAAAGGGCACAACTCATCACTGATACTCGTGCCTAGATTCAAGTGGAGATTCGTGCAAAAGAACAGGCCCGCATTAGAGATGAAAATGAAGCAGCAACCCAAGCTGCTCAGTTGGAATTGAGGAACAAGAAGCTGAGGGACTATGCTGTCCCAAAGAACTACGAGGACAACCATCCGGTCTGACCTCCGATCCTCAACATACCCAACTTTGAGATCCGGACCCAATGGATCCAGATCATGCAGGGCATCTCATTCTCTGGAGGCTCTGGAGATGACTGCATGGATCATCTGAAGAGGTTTAAGGCACTTTGCCGCCTGGTCCCGCAAGCCGGAGTCGCTTTTGATGCAATAATGCTTCATCTATTTCACTTCACCCTGTCTGGGAGAGCTCTGAGTTGGTATAACTCACTTGACAGGGAACCTATAATAACCACTTGGGCTCCCCTAGAGGAAAAGTTCTTAGAGAAGTTCTTTCCTCCTTCACTGACTTATGAGATCAGGGGGCAGATCAATCACTTCTCTCAGTTGCCTGGGGAAACCCTTGCTAAAGCATGGGAGAGGTTTAAAGAACTTTTGCGCAAATGCCCGCATCATGGAATCTCCCAGAACCAATTGATAGAAACCTTCTATCGGGGAGTGAGTGATGATATCAAACAGTTTTTGGATTCTTCATAGAGAGGAAACTTCATGAGAAAGAATTATGAAGACGCCTGGAAAATTGTTACGCTCGGAGCTGAAAACCAGTCTAACTGGGGACGGTCATCCGGTAAAGGTGTCCTCAAGGTCTACAAAGCTGAAGAATCAATGGAGATGAAGGACATAGCTGAAGCCCTGAAAGCCATAGTTCATAAACAACAAGCTCTCGAGACTTCTCTCGGAGAATTTGATAAGAAGAAAAATCCTCTAGTTCAACAAGTCAAGGCTGCCATAGGGACCTGTGAGGCCTGTCATGCTTCTGACCATCCAACCCTTTCCTGTGGTATGCTGTATAATGTGATGATGGATCTGCATCCACCAACACAACCTTATGAACCTATCACTGACCATACAGAAGAAAAACTATCGGAACAAGTCAACTCTATCCACTCTATCCCTGGACAAGCCTATTACAACCCTAATCAGCCAAGGAATCATCCAGGATTTTAGTATGGAAACCCTACTGGGACCGCTAATCCACAACATCAAATGCAAGGAGGATCCTCTAGTAGGTTACCATCTGGATTCTCAAACAATTTCAACCAAAATCAAGGGAATCCCAGGAATAACTTTCCTAGGGCTAACTTCCCTAGGAACCAATCGGCCTACTATCAGTACACTCATCCTCCGCTCCATCCACAACTGCATACTCAGCAACTTCAGCTGGCGCTACCACCACAAAAACCTCAACAAGCCCAACAACAAAGTCCTCTGAAAAACACTCCTTCTCAACCGGAAGATGAAATATCATTGATAAGGTAGATGCTGCAATCTCAACAGACTATGCTCTCTAATCAGCAAGCACAACAAAAAGCAGTAGAAGCCCAGCTTGCCCAGATCGCTGCACAATTGAAGCCTCCGGCAGGCACATTTGCAGGGCAGCCCGAATCAAATCCTAAGCATGGACAGAACAGACATGAGCAATTGAATGCTGTCACCATGAGATCGGGACGCACTCTTCATGAGGCTACCAAGATCGACCCGGATAATGATGATACCCTTGCTTTTATGACGAATGAGAGCCTGCAACAAGGAAGAGAGAAGCCATCAGAGGACACAAAGGGCAAATATAAAGACCAAGTGTCTGCAGAACCTGAAGTTTTGCAATATAAACCAAGAATCCCGTATCCGGGTAGACTGCGAGAAACGAAGATGGACACCGGGTTTCAAAAGTTCAAGGAGGCAATGAAGAAACTATACATTGATATCCCACTCCTTGATGCTCTTTCCGAGGTGCCAACCTGAGCAAAATACCTCAAGACCTTACTATCAAGGAAGTACATCACCGAGGAGCAAGAAACTGTTAAGCTTGCTCAGACCACTTCTGACATCATCTTAAACAAGATGCCCAAAAAGAAGAAGGACCCAGGCTCCTTCGGAATCCAATGTTGCATTGGAAATGCATCTACTAAAAAAGGATTAGCTGACCTAGGGGCCAGTATATCCATCATGCCTTATTCTATGTGCAAGCGTTTGGGTTTCACCGAATTGCTGCCTACGGCAATGACTATTCAATTAGCTGATTCCACCATAACCACACCTCTGGGGATCATTGAAGATGTCCCAGTAAGGATAGGCAGGGATGCCTACGTCCCGTGTGACTTCGTTATCATGGATATTAAAGAAGACTTGAGATACCCGATTATTTTCAGTAGACCTTTCCTCGCTACTGCCAGGGCACTTATCGACGTCGAAGCTGGCACCATCATTCTTAGGGTCGGAAAAGAAGAAATTCAATTCCGAGTCCTCAATAGCATGAAAGGCCCTAGTATCTAAGAGGAGGTTTTTCTTCTTGACGCAATACAACAAATGTCTCAGTTAGAAATATCCGAGCCTGCCGACGAACTAGAAAATGTCCTAATCAATCCGGATGTTGAATTCTCTGCGAACGAACTAGTTCAACAGTGTATGCAACATTTAGAAAAGGTCAAAGAAGCATCAACGACCACTTTTTAAGAACTTAAAGCTGTTACCATTATAGGAGCAGATGAGCCACCAAAAGCCCCTGAAATGAATACTTTACCCACAAGACTTAAACATGTTTTCTTAGATAAGGAAAAACTATGCCCAGTCATCATCATCTCTACCCTTACAGAAGATCAGGAGGAAAAGCTCCTGGATGAGCTGAAGAAGCATAAAAAGGTCATTGGATATAAGATAACTGACCTAACGGGCATAAATCCAGCTCTATGTATGCACATACTTCCAATGGTTGAAGAATTCAAGCCATCCCACGAACATCAAAGAAAACTGAATCCTAATCTCAAGGAGGTGGTTCGCCTGGAGGTCCTCAAATTACTCAAAGCTGGCATAATCTACCCTATCTCTGACTCCCAGTGGGTCAGCCCTGTCCAGGTTGTTCCAAAAAAAGGAGGTACTACCGTAGTACTTAATGACAAAAATGAGTTAGTGCCCACCAAGACTGTAACAGGGTGGCGGATGTGTATTGACTATAGGAAGATAAACAAAGCCACGAGGAAAGACCACTACCCTCTACCCTTCCTTGATGAAGTCCTGGAACGCCTAGCTCATCAGAAATATTTTTGCTATCTCGATGGTTATTCCGGGTTTTACCAAATACCCATACACCCGGAAGACCAGGAAAAAACTAACTTCACCTGTCCTTTTGGGACATATGCCTTCAGAAGAATGTCGTTCGGGTTGTGTAACACACCCGCCACTTTCCAACGATGTATGTCTGCCATCTTTTCCGATTTAACTGAATCCGTCATGGAAGTGTTTATGGACGATTTCTCAGTCTACAGAGATTCCTTCGATAACTGTTTAATCAATCTTAGACAAATTCTGCAACGCTGCGAGGAAACAAACCTTATCTTGAATTGGGAGAAATGCCATTTCATGGTAACAGAAGGTGTCGTCCTCGGGCATAGGGTGAGCGACAGGGGGATCGAGGTGGACAAAGCAAAAATCGATGTTATTTCAAAACTATCGCCACTGAAAGATATAAAGGGTCATGCGGGGTTCTAAAGAAGATTCATCAAAGATTTTTCGAAGATAGCGAAGCCCATGACCCAGATTCTGACTAAAGATACTGACTTCATATTCAATCAAGAATGTATGCAAAGCTTCTCCACCCTCAAGAATGCTTTAATCTCTGCGCCTATTCTAAGAGCCCCAGATTGGTCGCACCCTTTTGAAATAATGTGCGACGCATGTGATTACGCTATAGGGGCTGTTTTAGGACAGCGAATTGATAAGAAACGTTACGCCATCTACTACGCATCCAAAACACTAGATGAAGCACATAAAAACTATACCACCACAGAAAAAGAGTTTCTAGCTGTCATCTATGCGTTCAAAAAATTTCACTCGTATCTGATTGGTTCTAAGGTCATTGTTTATACCGATCATTCCGCCATTCGATACCTGATTCAAAAGTAAGATGCCAAACCCAGGCTTATCCGCTGGGTGTTGATGCTTCAGGAATTCAACCTAGAAATTAAAGATAAAAGTGGAGTGGAGAACGTTGTAGATGACCATCTCAGCCGTATCGAGGTTGAAGAAGAAGACAAAATCCCTATCCGGGATTCTCTTCCAGATGATCATCTCATGAAGGCCACCCATGGATTCCCTTGGTATGCGGATATCGTAAATTATCTGGCCACAGGGATTATCCACCCCTCCGCTTCCTATCATGACAAAAGGAAGTTCCTTCATGACATAAAACAATATTATTGGGATGAACCCTACCTATTTCACCTTTGTGCCGACGGACTTTTCCGTCGTTGTTTTCCAGAAGAAGAAATAACCCCGGTCCTAGAACATTGCCATTCATGACCCACGGGGGGCACATGAGTGCTAAGAAAACAGCTATAAAAGTCTTACAATCTGGTTTCTTCTGGCCCACCATATCAAAGGATTCATACGATTTTGTGAAATCTTGTAACAAATGCCAATTTTCTGGCAACATATCCAAAAGAGATGAAATGCCCCTCACTATGTGGCAGGAAATTGAGCTTTTTGATGTGTGGGGGGTAGACTACATGGGCCCTTTCCCTTCATCCTATGGCTTCTCTTACATCTTGGTCGCAGTGGACTACGTCTCAAAGTGGGTCGAAGCTATACCCACTGTGTCCAGCGATTCCAAGCCTGTTATTAAATTGTTCAAAGATATTATTTTCCCAAGATTTGGAGTTCTAAGAACTGTCATATCAGATGGCGGGACCCATTTCTTGGAAAGAAGTTTTGAAGCCTTACTGAAAAAGTACAGAGTCAATCACAAAGTCACCACACCCTACCATCCACAAACTAGTGGACAGGTTGAGATATCAAATAGACAATTAAAGGCAATTCTTGAAAAAACGGTGAACAGAAACCGCACTGATTGGTCCACCAAACTTCCTGATGCCCTTTGGGCATACCAAACTGCATATAAAACGCCAATCGGAACAACCCCGTTCCGTTTGGTGTACGGGAAGTCATGTCACCTTCCAATAGAGCTGGAATTCAAAGCCTGGTGGGCCATCAAACAATTAAATTTTGATCTCAAAAGTGCAGGAGAGAATAGATGGCTCCAATTGCAGGAGCTAGAAGAGCTCCAAATGACCGCCTATCAGAACGCCACAATATATAAGGATCTGACAAAAATGTGGCACGACGGTCATCTCAAAAGGAAAGACATCGCCGTCGGTGACAACACACTCCTTTTTCAACTCCAAGCTCAAGTTGTTCCCCAGAAAACTTCGAACAAAATGGTCCGGACCCTTCACCATAAAGCATATTTATCCAACTGGAGATGTGATAATTATCGAAAATAACGGAGGAGAAAGGACAGTCAATGATAATCGTTTGAAAAGATACTACTCTCCAATAGACAAAATGCCAAGACAAAGCATAGAAATCAAAGACGCCACGCCGTCAGCATAACAACGTCTCAACTTCATTGAGCTAACGACGTAAAACCCAGGCGCTACTTGGGAGGCAACCCAAGATTTCATTTCTTTCTTTTTCTTTCCCATTTCCTCTACTTTAGGTTTATCTTATAAAAATACAAAACAAAAAAAAAATATACAACCACAACAAATATAAAAATAGCAAAATGAAAATATACAAAAAAATTCACATAACCAAAACAAACACAAATATATATATATATATATATATATATATATATATATATATATATATATATATATATATACCCTTACCCCCACCAAACGGTTCTGAAACCGTTTGGAACCAAATGGTCCTGAAACCGTTTGGAACCAAACGGTCCTGAAACCGTTTGGAACCAGGGTTTTTGTCGAAGTCAACCCCGCGTTTCCTATAAATATAAACCCTACCCCTTCATTTTTCTCTCTTCGACTCTCAAACTTTCTCATGCTTCTGTGCAAGAACTATTCCATTGCTCTTGCATTCCCCTGTTCCCGCGTGTTTCTCCTCCGGCGACCTGGTTCCCGTGCTTCTACACGACAACCGTACCTCCATACCACCGCCATTCCCTTCATCGCCATCGATGCTACCACCAACTTCAAGGTAATCCTGCAACTGTGGTAGCACGACCTGCCTTTTCCGCAAACCTTCCTCACCACCATCACCGTCTTTGGCTCTGCCGCGATGCTTCTACTTCTCCGACGACGAAGCCGCCTCATCGTCCTCACCATCACTTTTATCACCGATGATTACCGCCGTTTTCACTGACATCGCCAACACATCCGCCGTCTCTGCGCCGCTTCGCCTTCACTGGCTGGTTATCTGTCGTTCTGCCTTCCAAACGGTCTTGAAACTGTTTGGGACCAAACGGTCTCGAAACCGTTTGGGACCAAACGGTCTCGAAACCATTTGGAACCAAACGGTCCCCAAACCGTTTGGGACCAAACGGTCTTGAAACCGTTTGGGACCAAACAGTCTTGAAACCATTTGGAACCAAACGTTCCCCAAACTGTTTGGCCTTCCACATTCCTTTAATTTTCATAAAACCACAAAAACACATAAATCCAAATAAAGTCTAATTTGTTTCTAAACATATAGATCTAACTCATGATTTCCCACTTTGCAACTATGACATCACCAGCAAAGAAGGTCATCGGATTCGAAGACCCTGCAATCTGGACAACAGAGCAACTGATGGAAGAACAAGCTAAGCTTCGAAGATAAGAGATGAATTCAACAAGACCGGGAAGACACCACCACATGTAAAGATGATGCAAGTCCTATGCAACCTCGATCGCCTGAACAAGTGCCTGGGTGAGACACCTGAAGAAGAAATTGAAATTTCTTCTTCTGATGATGAAGGCTTGGAGTACACACCAAATCCAGAGGAGGATTCCCCAGCCGAGGAAAAAAAGGGGAAACATAAGGTCCTGGAGGATGCAACTGGGCAGCCCTCCAAGAAAAGGGCAAGAAAGCAAGTTCGCCCTGCCTCTGCTATGGACCAACCCCTTGCAACACCTACTACCACCATCCCTGTTACCACCACCACCTTCGCTCCTGTCACCACCACAACACCATCACCAGAAAACCTTTCCATCCAGACCATCCAATCCATCGACAAAATCCTCAAACCCACTAAGTACGTTTGCTCCAACGTACTAATTAAGATGAGGATCAATGACTGAATTTTCAACACACTAGACAAAGCCAACCTCGCAAGGCTATGTTTAGTACCTGAGATTTCATACTCTGAGACCACCACTGAATTCTTCACCTTTCTTATAAAAGAACCCATTGATATCATGGATAGATCACGGGATCGAGGTGACAGAAGGCTAGTCACCCAAATCTTCAGCAACAAGGTGGTCCTAACAGAAAATATGCTGAACGACGTTTTTATCGATAATCAGCAACAACTGCAAAAAGCCAAGGCGGTGGGAACCGAGCACCCTGAGTTCAACAGACACATATTCTGGAAATCCCTAACTGGGCTCCCCACCTATGATGCTAAGACATGCAAAGCATCGAACATACACTCTGGTTTTGTGCGCACCCTACACAAAATTCTTGCTGGCACACTCTTCCCCAGGACAGAAGGGGGGAATGTTACAATCTCGGATCTGTTTGTTCTCTGGTCCATTCTTAATGAAAAGCCAGTTAACATTGGATGACAAATGATCCAGAAATTATCAGCCTTCGCCCTGGGGAAGGAAATCTACATGGGGGGTCATGTCACATCCATTATCAAATACCTCAATATGGACAGACCCCTACCTCACTGCACACAACTAAAGAGAGACATCCTTACCAATGAACAAACTCTGAAGAACTCCTTCATCATCAAGGAAAAGGATGGAAAACTACATTATGTCTTCTTCTCTACGGTCAAGTCTTCCAGAACAATCCTCCCGCTTCTGGAGCTAGCAAACTACGACACAGAAAAGCTCCTCTTCTCTGATGAGGAGCTTACAAAACTCCTAGCTTCGGTCAAAACAACCGAAAAGAAAGCAACAGCGGGACAGACGGAGCTGAGCATCACAGCCCCGACAGCTCGTCCATCCAAAATACCTATCAAACGACCTTCCAGAAGGCAGTTGCAAGCACAACAGTTGTCAAGGACACCAACATCATAGCCAAATCCAAAGGCTGAGACCCTCCATGAAGATGTCTTAACCACATCATCAATCGACTCTTTCATTCAGAGTCTGCATGACCAGCTAACCGCCACCACCACCCCACCTTCCACCTTTCCAATATCTACCACTCCTCCTTTCTTCACCACATCCACGCCACCATTCACATCCGCTTCTTCACCCCTTTTTCCTTCGGGCTCTCCCTACTCCACCCCTATGCCCGACTTTACCTCTTTCCTATTCCCCTCCACAGTTTCTACCCCATCTCTATCACTCCCACCGCTTTCACCTGAGATACCACCACCCTTCACATCCACCACCACCTCGACACCGCTGGTGACTCCATCCACAGTCACCATGCAGTTCGGGGCATCATCTGTGTCTCTTTCGCAAGGCACTACCACCCTCCCACATAGACCCCAGCCACCCCACCCTTCCGCCTCTGGGGTCCCTTTTGCCAATATCGGTGAGGAATTCGGCCGTTAATTCGACGCTGTCTGAAACCTCCTCACTGATCCTTCTAACATTTTACATTCTATTTTTTCTTGTGTGCATGGTTTATCACATCAGGTGGCCGTGATCGACGAACAACACCGAGCCTTGCCCACCATCCTCCAAGGCTTCCAGCAACGACAAGATGAGGTGGCTAAGCAAGTTGGGCACATCAACAGCTACTACAACAACTTGCCGGACCTGGTCCTCGGAGCGAAGCGCCAGTAAGAAGCAACAGCAAAACAAGTCGATGAGATCTCTACGCAGACTCAACCTCTGCCAGATACTCTCCGCGAGCTCCAGCATCAACAAGCAGTCCTGAGCTCACACTTGGACACCATCAAATGCACCCTCACACAGCTACATAATCGCCAAGAGGAATCAACTAACAATGACATCCAGCAGCTGCGTGCTCAAGTTACAGATCTAACAACACGTCTCCTCTCCGCCGAGGGCTGATATAATGACCTCAAAGAATCCCACGACACACTGCTCGAAACACACGAGCATCTGCAGGTGGCTTACGATGAGTTGCAAGCCACCCATCGGCAGTGCAGCAAGACCGCACGCAAAAAGCCAGCAGACAAGGCGGCGGATGACAAAGATGGCGATAGAGACGACGATGACGATAAATTCTCTGACTCATCGGTGGATTCGAACAACGATACCACCTCTTCTGATGGCAAATCAAATGATGGAGAAGACCCTAGCAATGCAACCGAACCTTCTCACAAGGGCTCCAACAAAGATCAGCATGACAATGAACATCACCCCAAATCCCCTCACAATGATAATGTTAACATGTCATTTGGGGATCAATTCATTGATTATTCCGCTCTAGGGTCAATCGGGGAATCCGCTAAAGATGCGGCTTTCGCTGAGCTCCAACAATGTCTATTAGGAACCAGCGTCAACCCACTCACAACATCCGCCCACCTCTCTCCGCACCTGGCACATCTGTGCCCTCCCCCATGACCAGGACGAGGCAGAGCGAGTGAGTTTAGATACTAATGAAGAACTCGACTCTACCTCCGATTCTGATGACGATATGTAGACTATACTGAAGGCCTGGATCACCCTTCTTCCCCCACTCCTCAAGAACTTCCCCCGCCACCACCTCTACCGCATAAAATGCATGACCTAGACATGGCGGCCATCTCCACACTAGATGCTCAGGACATTTTTATACTGAACACTATTTTGGATGATGCGAAGGCAGGGGAAGACATCATCTATAATAACACAAAACTAGACACAAGATGACACGAGAGGATTTCCGTACCATCCTGTGACCTCGGTCCACGATACCTATGGCGATCTTCCCTGTCCTTCTTGCCAATAGCATCGAAATATATAGAAGTCATAAGAGGCAACAACCGGTTTTCAACGCCTCGCCTGCTTTGGCTGTTGGCCTTTTATACAAAGACATAAGAGAAAAGTCGATCGAGAGGCTGCGTGCTAGTTTCGCACGTCGGGCACGTTTTCTTACCGTGCCCTTCCAAGTTTCGGACCACTGGATTTTTATGATCGTGGATACCGAGGCTAGGGATGCCAAGGTGTATAATTTATGTGGCGCCGAGCTACCAGCCGGCATAATAAACTTCGTTGGTGAAGCAGCAGGAGAAGCAAGGTGTATACCCTTCCGGCTGCTTCAGTTAATTTGGACTGCACGCCCATCTCTCCGCCAAGATTGGAGCCAACCTTGGTTCAAAATCATAAACCCTCAAGTTCAAGCCACCGAGGGATCTGGGGATTGCGCTTTCTGCACCATACGTCACATCCAAGCGCTGAACCAGGAAATCCCATTTACTGATCTGGTTGCTGTAGATTTTCATTCCTTGCGCGGGCGTTATGCCATGGAGCTCATCTGTGATAGACGTTTCTTCAAGGACCCGACTATGGCACCAAATGACGTCCCTCGCTACCTCTTCTCAGCTATCTAGTGACCGCAGCGGCGACCCTTCCGACAAGCTCTGAAGGAATCGGAGAAAACCACAGTGCCAGTCGCAGCTACCGAGCAAAGTAAAGGAGACGTCGACCCTTTGTCTGCCATAGAACCAACTTTTCCTGACTTCGATCACAGTGCTCACAAAGGTCTCTCCGACATCGAACTACGTCTCATTATGTCGCGTCTCTCAGCCGAGAAGGATGAACTCGTATTCATGTCTAGATACATTATAGTGTCTCAGCCAAGGAGTGCGCCGACAAGTTAATCGCTTTTCTGAGTCAGCATACAAGGGCGTACGACAAAGAGCATTTTCACCGCCCTTCCTTCTGCCACAACTTCCCCCAGCAAATCCGGGAATCAAATGACTGTGGCTTCCATGTCCTCTACTGGATGTACACCATCATCATTCTCCAAAGACTAGTAAAAGAAATGACTGACATGGATTACCACGCACTACGAGGACAGTTTGTAGCAAATCTACTTCATTCCCTGGGGGCAAATGAAGAATTAACTTAGCCTGCATCCCTTGTCCTAATTACTTCTCAACCTATCACTTTGACACTCTGAGGGCAGAGTGAGTGATAATTTGGGGGGGGGGGTACATTAGACAAGGGCGAGGTACCATTTTCTCCATCCCCTTTTTCTCCCTTCTCTGTTTGTACATATTTTCTTTTCTTCTTTTTCCTCTTTAACTTTCTTTTTAAAATAACCCTCTTAACTTTAGAATCTTGTTAGTCCCCAAAAGTAAATAGCACTTTGACATTCTATGGAGATTTAATAATGTCCCTCCACTATTGATTTTCATGCTTTTGCTTCACTTCTTCATCTGACTCTCCATAGGTCAATATCAAGGCAGAAATAAGCCAGGCTCTCAAGGGTGAGAGGGGCATCAGGCAACTTCCAAATCAAGAAGCTCTGCAAGTGGACCACAAACTAAATAAATGCATGTTGAAAAGAACAGATTTCCTCTCTTCAAAATAAAAGAGGTTTGGCCGCCCAAAATAAATTCCCAAATAAAACCCCAAAACCCAAGCCTGCGAGTCTTTGAATAAAAGCCAGAGAGTTGAATAAAATTATGAGAGTTGTGCCTTAAATAAGGATCTATATAAAGAACCGATGAAGGTCTCACCCGGCCGGCACATTCAACTGCCCTCACAAAGGCAGATGTGTCGTGCCCGGTAGTGAAACCCTAAGGTATCCAAATATATGAAAGGCTTATAAAGGACTCACCCGGCCGGTACATTCAGCTGCCCTCACAAAGGCATATGTCTCGTGCCCGGTAGTGAGATCCTAAAAGCATAGACAACCCCTCCCCCACTTGAAGGGGGAGCTACACTTCAAGCCTTTAGCCAACCCACATACCCTCTCTAGCTTCCAATAGGTCTTTCTGAGAGGTATAAAGATGATTGGAGTCAACAACATGCACAAAATAAAGGTGGTCCCGATGCGAGCTACGAGATACGGAAGGAACCTGAGACCCAAGCAACTCTCGAAACCTGAAAGAATCAAGGCAAGCAATAAGACCTGATATGACCTTAGGAGAACTCAGGTTAAGAATTGAAGCAAGAGTATGGAAATTCTAACTAAATAAAATCACCTCGCCATTACATGTCTCAGCTCTATCTAACTTGAGGACAAGCTAGACTCTATGTTAGGGGGGGTGATAACCTCCAAATTTGATGATTATCTTAGTCTTTTTCTTTAGTTTTCCGTACTCTTTTTAAATTAAATATATACATAATCCCTAAATTTTCCCTGTTATTATAAATATACTATCAGACTAACTTTTCCCATTTATATATGCAGAAAAACATAAAAAAATATCATAAAAGACCAACTCGGTCCCGAGATCGCATGGAGTCAAACGGTCCCAAGACCGCATGAAGCCAAACGGTCCCGAGACCGCATGGAGTCAAACGGTCCATAGACCGCATGAAGCCAATCGGTCCCGAGACCGCATGGAGTCAAACGGTCCCAAGACCGCATGAAGCCAAACGGTCCCAAGACCGCATGGAGTCAAACGATCCCAAGACCGCATGAAGCCAATCGGTCCTGAGACCGCATGGAGTCAAACGGTCCCAAGACCACATGAAGCCAATCGGTCCTGAGACCGCATGGAGTCAAACGGTCTCAAGACCGCATGAAGCCAATCGGTCCCGAGACCGCATGGAGTCAAACGGTCCCGAGACCGTTTGGAGTCACACGGTCTCAAGACCGCATGGAATCAAACGGTCCCAAGATCGCATGAAGCCAATCGGTCCCGAGACTGCATGGAGTCAAATGGTCCCGAGACCATTTGGAGTCACACGGTCTCAAGACCGCATGGAGTCACATGGTCTCAAGACCGCATGAAACCAACCAGTCCCGAGACCACATGGAGTTACATGGTCTCGAGACCGCATGAATCCAAATAGTCCTGAGGTCCAAACGGTCCTGAGGTCCAAACAGTCTTGAGGTCCAAACGGTCTTGAGGTCCAAACGGTCTCCAAACCGTTTGGACTTCACTCAAGGCCTATAAATAAGACCCCAAGGGTCTTCAACCAAAAAAAAAGTTTCAGACGTCCAAAGGCTGCCTCAATCACTCCAGAACACTTACAACTTCCATCCTATGCCCTGGGGCTACCGGTCTGAGACCCATACTCCATCTCGAAGCTGCTTTCTCTCTCTCTGCCAAAGAAGGTGGGAAGAGGGAGATCTCGTCATCGCGCAACCTGTGAAGTTGGTGGATCATTTGTCTCTCTCTAAGGGGTTGACTTTCCTCTCTCCTTTATGGGGATGATGCTCTCTCTCTCTTCTTGCCTCCTTCTTTGTCCTAGTCATGAGCAAGTAGTCTCTTTCACTAGGGTGCGGGGAGTAGCCCCGCTACCCATGTTTTCATATCATGTAATGTAATCCATAATTTGTAATATAGAGTTCTTATCTTTTGAGTTCGACATCAAACATTTAATGAATGCATGTTGCTTGATCTCCAACTTGTGTTATCCTTTATCTTTTAGTATGAATTGTCTACGTTTGTACTATTAGATTCGAGACTCATTTTTATGTTGGTTTTTGATGCATGTATCCACCATGCATCTGTTTCGGTATCTAGAAGTGTATCTCAAGAACTGGAGTAAACTCACTATCATTCGTTGCACTTTCATACTATGAAATGGAACCAGTTGACGTATGAAAGTGCAACCTTGGTGAGTCGAGGAACACACTTTGCGAGGAGAATGATGCAAATTAGGTGACCATTTGTTCGGGAATGGCTAGCATTGCAACATTCCCGCACTTCTCGTAGTTAGTTCTCCGAAAGGAAACTAAGTCTACAAAGATACTAACTGACTAAACTCTTTTTGCAGGTTATGTTTTGCTTTGCATGAGTTGATCCATGTGTAGTGGCGGTGAAAAACCAATCACACCCTAGTGACCTTTTATCATAGTTTAACTCCTTAGATTTACTTGCTTTCTTTACTTTGCACATTCTTAGTTTAAAACAACAAAACCAAACTTTTGATTTAAGTGCCTGCTATTAAGTAACTAAGTGAAATTCCAACGTTTTCCATCTTGTTGCTTGCAACAAGACCGTTGTCCTGAGGATTCGACCCTTAACTATACTACGATAAGACTTCCACGTATCCCAGCATACGTGGGTGGAGTTCTCTATCTAGTATATGCAAGGCTTGAAGCCCGAACCAGCTGAAGGCTAGCTTGTGCGAAGAAGAAGCCTGAAGTGGATCCCCGCGGAGCAGCAACTAGGGAGACGAAATCGGCCCAGAGGCCCAATGGGGAGACCCATAACACTCTGCAGTGTCGTCCAATGTCGAGAAGTGAACGCCACACTACGCCTGGAGGAGGAACCTCCGTCGAGCATCAAGGACTCCCAGCCACCCATCGATGATCCTCCACTGTGGTGCCAAAGCAACATCCAACCACAACCGAGGGTCGCATCACCCTGGAAACTAGGTACTCGGGAGAAGGGAACAAGATGTCAGTAATGGAGGGGCGAATCACCCCTTTCTTCACTAATGATGGCGGCATCTCGGGACCTAGATCTAGAGGGAATGACCCCTCTCCAACCATCTCTCTTGAACGGTGTGGAGTCGACCAGGTTGCCATGCTGCCTCATTCCCAGGTCTAGCACGCCCCCATCTCTCATCCACCTGGCCTTCCGAGGAGTGCCCCGCCGATTCGGCTAGACCTCTCCCTATCTCCAGAGTAGCCACCACAACCTTAATCTGTAAGATCCGACCAAGCCGTTGAAGGCCAGGGGGAGGGACTCACAGAGATGACATACCCTACCCCCAGCGGAAGCCGCCGATGAGAACCTAGAGAGAAGGCAGAGTGGATATCCTAGAGAGAAGGCCGTCTCTTTAGTATAGTTTGTACTTCTGATTAATTTTATTCTCTTTGTCTTTCTTTCTCTTTAGTTATTGGTTTAGTTTCTCTTGTAGTTTGTTTAGTTAGCAATTCTAGATTAGGGTTGATTTAGATTTGAGTTTTTCCTTCCTTTCTTGATTCTCATTCATTTTAGTGTAATCAAACCCCAAAATACCTTACCTCCCTACTCTATCTTGAAGAAAACATATCTATTTTTCGTACCCCACTCCTCATAGATTTACCATAACTTGCCTACTCTCTTTCTATAATAAGAACATGTTTACATGAGGGATAGTGTTTTGTGTACTAGTAGAGTTTAAATTAGGGCCTCTTTCAAATCCTTTGTTATCCCAAATGTGTGTGTATCATGCGTACAAGTCAAGATTACTGATTTTGTTGACACATAGTGTTTTGTAGGACCTAACTAGTTGTTTCTTTTTGACTTTTTGTTATAGCCCTGAGTGTTGCTATTTCATTATTGTTGTTACACTTTTGCATTTGTGATTCAGAACCTGCTTATGTTTTCTTGGTTGTGTCTTTTTTAGGTGCAATTGCATGTTTGAGCGGAAGTCCTGTTGGTTGTTTACACTAACAAGTTTCAATCCAAGTAAAGGATAGTTTACTCAACTTAACAAAACTCCGCAAGTATATAGAGGTAGTATAGTCAAGGTCGAACACAAGGAGCTTAGCTAACTTAATTGAGCTCAACAGTACTAAAGTTTAACAATCTAGACCGATATTAAAGAGTAGAGAAGATTTGTTCTAAAAGAATAAAATTCAGATTTTAACTATAGGAATTTCAAATTCTAATTAGCAAGCAAGAACCACAAAAGAAGTTCGATTTCAAAAAGTTTAGGAATCTTGGACATTAGGATTTCATTCACATATCATAGCAATCAAGGGAACAAAATAATTTAAACATACATAAGGTCATGTTTTAAGGGAAAGTTGTGTTACATTTCACCTCCCGGTGCAAATGTAACGATCATAACTCAAACCAACACTCTCGTATTTGAATTTTGTTTTTTTATCACAAACAGTCCCTCAACTCATCCCTCTCTACTTTTGTAGAAGAGGAAGAGTTTCCAAGAAGAGTACCTCCATACAATCCTACTTGTCTTCTCAACTCAAGCAAGAAGGCAGAAAATATGCACATAAGGTGGCCAACAATACATGAAAGAAAAAGAATAAACCGGCACTTTCACGGTAATGAAATAAGAAACAAATGCATTTAGTACGAAATTACTTGTTCCATACATGCTATGACATGGGAGCTACTCTCTCATGCCCAAGAAAAAGGAGCCTACTCGTCCATAATAATGTACAACAGATTTGCTACAGAATTTTCAGTTCTAGACATGGTTTAGAAAGGAAAAGACAAAGAGAACTGAAGATGTAACCACAAGAAGCAAGAATTCCGGCTTGAGGACGTAATTCCCCCTCTTTAGCTACTCCAAGTCAAACTATCTCCTCTCCCAAGAAGCTGCTCGAAGTTAGGGAAGCTTGGCTGCACCTTGAAGAAGACAAAGGAGAAGTGGAGAAGAAGAAATGGTCTCTTTATGCAAGAAACCACTTTAGATTCCTCCAAATTCGCCTTCCTCTGCTCCTCTCTGGCTCTGGGACAAGAGAAACTCTTCAAATGACCGAACGTAATTGTCCCTTGGCTTCCCTCTTTGTTTTAAAACCGTATTCTGAATTTTCGAATTTATGAAACTGTTAGGTGCACGTCGTGCATTTTGGGTGCACGTCGTGCACCTGCAGTGCAGTTTGCTTCAGGCTGATCTGTGCACGACGTACACTGAGGATATGCACGCCGTGTGACTTTCCAGAACATTTCTTTAGCAGTTTTCATTCCAGGTGCACGCTGTGCATCGATGTGCACGCCGTGCATTCGTCATTCTGTGCGCTTCTGGAAACTCGCACGCCGTGCGTTTTTCCGTGCACGCCGTGCATTCTTCTGGCTGAACGAATCGATTTTTCTCTGGAAACTCGCACGCCGTGCATTTTCTCCGTGCACACTGTGCATTCTGCTGTTTCAACGAATCAGTCTTTCTCTAGAATGGTGCACACCGTGCGTCTGAGTTGCACGCCGTGCATTTTTCTGTTTCAGTAGAAATAACATCCGAATTCAGTTCTTTTTGTGGAAAATTTGCAATACAAGTTATGGGATAAGTAGAATAACAAAAAGATGGAAAAACGAATATGAAAGAGACTGAATTATATAAGAAAGAACCAAATTTGTGTGTGATAACATGTGAAAAGATGATATATAATTCACACAACAAATCCCCCTAAGCTTAAACCATTGCTTGTCCTCAAGCAAGAAGAGCATAGAAATATAAATGAAGAATTGTCAAGATCATGAATAGATCAAATGAAATGAAAGATGTGTATAAAACCAAACCAACCATGATCAACATGTTTATGCTCATAGCCATCAATTCAACTCAAACACCCAAGAAAGAGATTTTTAGTTCAGCAGGGGTGGTTTCAATTTAATGAATCAATCAATTAAACAACACTAGGTAGAATTTGGATGACCAAGCCAAACAATTAGTGGATGTGCAACTCAAACTCTCAACTATTAAGGATACAAAAGATGAAATCTTAGTTAAAAATTGACAATTTTTGCTGTACTCTCCTTCTTTTCCCAAAAATGATATGACAATGGATTATGGGTTCCGACACTCGGCTGCTAATGTAGGCTTATGCACACGTGGAATGTCGGTTGGGGTATTTTACTCTCTTTTAAGACATACCACCTATCCATCGTGGCCAGATCGGACTTACACTAGGCTACAATGATATGTGGGCAGTTTAGCCATCTTTAATGGGGTAAGAGTTTTTTTTTTAATTTTTGCAAAACATGGGATAGTCAACTAAATTGCAACATTAGCTAGATTTCATTCATTTGTTTTGAAAAAATTTCATTGAAAGAGTGGTTGCAAATGCACTAAGATCTTGGCAAGGTCATCCCATATTCTAAATGATGTTGTAAAGTTGATTTACTCACAAAAATTGAAACCATTACATGTTTTAAGCAATCAAGGATGTGAAAGATGAATGTTTAGGCTAGAAGCATAAACCAGAGTTAAGCACATGCTGATGGCCAAAAGGTTTCATTTGATTAATGCATGCCTTTTACAATTTCTTCAAATGATATTTGTCATTAAAAGAGGACAAATAGTTAAGCATAGGAGTTCTATCCACATATAAAAGATAAACCTCATATCATACTAGACTTGCCACAAGAAGAGAAGAACTGAAAACAATAACTAAAAAGTGAACACAAAACAAAAACAAATGACAAGAAACAAATAACATGAAAAAAAAGCTAAAAGAACTAGCATACCATCCATCTGGTTGCTCCCCCCTAAGCCTGATATCAAAAGTGTCCTCACTGCTTTAATCGAACTTATGGAGTTCACAACCGGATACCTATCATGAAGAGATCAGAAAAATGATCAGCCACCTCCCTACTCAGGGAAGAACTGACTAATGATGTCAGGGATGTCCATCGGCGTGGCAGATGAGTCTGGCTGGTACTGCTGCTGGTCCTGGTGCTGCTGGTCCTGGGGGAACTCGTGTTATTGAGCTTCTAGAACTGTGGTCTCCTGGCGGGGGGGGGGACTGGAAAGACTGCGGTGCAGGGTAGTGGCCTTGTGAGATGTGCCACACATCCATCCTGTTGACCATGTCATACATAGTCGAGTACTGTGCAAACAAATGGTCAAACCGGGTGTCGTACTGCGCGCCCATCTGGTCTAGGCGGGTGTCCATATGATCAAATCTCCGATGCACGTAGCTGTAAAGGTGCTGAACGTCTGACATTGTCCAGCTGTACTCTGTCTGAGTACCAGTGGATGGTGGTAGAGGGGTAGGGGCTCCTGGTGTAGGCCCTAGTGTAGAGCTGTTGGCACCCCGGGTGGGTGTCTCCTTGTCAGTGTCTGGCTGTAGCTCTACCTTCCAAGTAGCCTTGTTCTTGATGTCATTCTGACCTGCATCGGGGATGGTGATGAACTGCTTCTTTGTGATAAAAGCCTTGAACTTTGATGTGTTGTTTCCATGTCTGGAGATCAGACCACAAGAGATGAGATAGTTGATATCAACAAGGTTCTTCCCCGGTGCAGGTTCTAGGGAACCCAAGTCTAAACCCAACTACAAAGAAAGGATGCTTATTAGCCCGCCACACATAATATCACCTGCCTCCCTTTTCTTTTGCTTTTTCGTGTCAAGAAGCTTGTTGACCATGTAGTATCCAGAACTTATTTGCTGATTTTGCACCAAGAACCATAAGAAGAAAAGATCAGCCTTTCCCACTACACCTTGAGTTTCATTCTTTGCAAAAGGTCCTGTGCTAAGAAAACGATTAATAACTCGGAAAACTAGATTGTGGATGCTAGAAGCCCGAGCATTCCTTGCTCTATGCAGTGTATCAGAAGTGATCTCAGACCAAAATAGATCGCTATTGAAAGAGGGAGGATAATCAGTGTAACCACCAGAGTTGCATTTAAGCAAAGCGCAAAACCGCTCAAGATTCATAGAAAACGGTTTGTCCAAAAGGCGAAAACTGATTTTCTTATAAGGAATGCTACGGTGATCTGGGTCATTCTCAGCCATGAAAGTAGTGAGAAACTCGTAGACAACGCGGGGATAGGTCTTAGTAACTTGAGGTAGAGGTAGTGTAAACCCAAAAACGTTAAGTGATTGACTACCTCATTTTTGAAACCCAGTTTGGTAAGGGTTCATCACACATGTACCGGGAAGGCAAAACACGCCTTGTGATGAGAAATTGGTAGTCGACGTCTTCTTCGGGTTTGACCCTGAATTGAGTTGATGGTATAAACGTTGGAGGTGCTGGTGCGGAAGATCCTGCTTCAGTTGTGGGAGGTGCAACAGTTGACTGATATGTTCCATGGCGTCGGCCGGACTTCTGCTTGATCGGTGCCATTCAGTCTGTAAAGGTGCACAGTGTGTCTTGATGATGCACGACGTGCACCTGTACTGTTTGTCTTCTTCAGAAAGCTAAACGGACGGCGTGCAATGTGAGTGCACGGCGTGCACTTGCAGATTTTGGGCAAATCAAAAATTTGCACAGACGGCTGCTAAGCAGACCAAAGAGGCGGCTCGCGGCTGCTGCAGTGGCGGCTGTGAGCTGCTAGCTGTTCGTGGGAGTTGCTGATTGCTACTGCTTGGAGAAGAACGGTAGGCAGAAGGGCGGTGGCTCGCACGATGCTGGCGGCGCTGCTTGGCTGAAGAGGACGATGGCAGCGTGGCTAGAGGTTGGGTGCTGGAGCTAGAAATGGAGAAGTAGGGGCAGAAAGACGGCGGTGCTCTTGCTACGGCTGGGCTGGTAGAAGACAGGGTAGCTCCGGATGACGGCGCGGCTGTGAAGGCGGAGAAAATGGTGCACTGTAGCTGGAACGAGGCTGCTGCTAGCTGCGTCTGAGAAGAAATGGCGGGAAGAAGGGCGGTGACTCGCACGGTACTGGCGGCGCTGCTGCGTCGTCGGAGAAGAAAACCGTAGCACAAAACGGCGTCGTTGTTGCCGGATTGGGGGCGGTTGCTAGCCGCTTCTGCTGTTGGCGGAGCGGAAGAAAGAAGGAGGTGGCGGCTTGCATGGCTGGAGGAAGAAGAAAGAGGTGTGCACGGTTGCTTTTGCTGGTGCACGGCTGGAAAACGGCGTGCGCTTGCTCTTGCTTCGGTCAGCGGCGGCTGCACGGCTGTAACAGTTAGGGTGCTCGGCTCTAGGGTTGGAATGATTAGGTCGTGCACTCTGGCCCTTTTTGTCTAAACTTTACTAGAAAGTGCACGACGTGCGTTTAGAGTGCACGTCGTGCACTTCTCTAAAGTTTGTTTTTAAAGTTCACCCTCACGACCATGTGCACGACGTGCGTTTTGGAAGTGCACGCCGTGCAAGTTTCCAGAAAGTTCACTGAATTCCATCGCCTAGGTGCACGACGTGCGTTTGGACAATGCACGCCGTGTCTATTTCCAGAAGTTTTTACAGAATTCTCGAAGACCAGTTACACGCCGTGCAAATATTAAATGCATGACATGCACGTTTCCAGAGAGTTGCCAAACTTTTTATTTCCCAGATGCACACCGTGTGTCTTAGAAATGCACGACATGTCAGTTTCCAGAAAATTTCCAGACCTTCAATTCTCCAGATGCACGTCGTGTCTGTTAAAAGCACACGCCGTGTGAGTTTCCAGAAACTTTTTTGCAGATCCCGCATACCAGGTGCACAGCGTGTAAAGTGAAAATACACGCCGTGTCAGTTTCTAGAACTGCTTTCTGCTATATTTTGTATTGAAGTACATGCTGTGTCTTCAAAAGACACGCCGTGCACTTTGCAATTTCTGCAGAAAATTGCAGTCAGTCAGCAGTAACTATGACGGATTGAGCAGATATCAAGTCTAGATTATTACATTCATCTATGACAGGCTTATTAATGAAATCAAAGAGTGCTTTTGATTCGAAAAACTTAAAAGAAATTTATCCTAATGTGGGGTCAACTCCCACGAGGTCCTCCATTTAGAGTCCGGAGTAAGACTTCTTCTAAAACTTTAGGCATCTTGGAGGGAGCAAGAAGCTCCTTTCTCTACTTCTTCTCTGCTAGAGTAGCGTTTGCAACGTTGTCCATTGACTTTGAAGGTTCCATCTTTGCCTTGGAGTTCTACAGCTCCATATGGAAAAATCTTTAGTACTAGGAACGGGCCGGACCACTTGGATTTCAACTTTCCTGGAAAAAGCTTTAATCTAGAGTTGAATAACAATACTCTATTTCCTTCTTAGAAGTCTTTCCTGCGGATTCTTTTATCACGCCAAGCCTTTGTTCTTTCTTTGTACAATTTTGCATTTTCATAAGCATCAAGAGGGAGTTCTTCAAGCTCCTACAGCTGTAAAAGACATTTCTCTCCTGCTCTCTTCATGTTGAAATTTAGGAACTTAATTGCCCATAAAGCACGGTGCTCCAGTTTGAGCGGAAGGTGACATGATTTGCCATAGATCAACTTGAATGGAGTAGTTCCAATGATGGTTTTGTAGGCTGTGCGGTATGCCCATAATGCATCATCTATCTTTAGTGCCCAATCTTTCCTTGAACTAGAGACAGTCTTTTCAAGAATATTCTTCAGTTGCCTATTTGAAATCTCTACTTGCCCGGATGTTTGGGGATGATAGGGCGTAGAGATTTTATGAATCACACCATACTTAGAGAGAAGATTGTTGAATTGCTTTTTAGCAAAGTGTGTACCTCCATCAGAAATAACAGCACGTGGAACTCCAAACCGAGGGAATATAATCTTTTGAAAAAGCTTAATTACAGATTTGGCGTCCGGTGCTTGGATTGGAATGGCTTCAACCCACTTAGATACATATTCACAAGAAACAAGAATGTATTGATACCCACAGGAAGATGGGAATGGTCCCATGTAGTCCACTCCCCATACATCAAACACCTCAACCTCTAAGATAGAGTTGAGTGGCATGTCGTCACGGCGGGATATGCCTCCTGTTCTTTGGCACCTATCACAAGATTTGACGAATAGATTGACATCTTTAAATAATGTGGGCCAATAGAAACCAGCTTGAAGTATTTTTGCAGCAGTCTTTTCTCCTCCAAAATGTCCTCCATAAGGAGAGGCATGGCAATCAACAATGATGTTTGGGACTTCCTCTTCAACAACACACCTCTGGATCAACGCATCACTTCCATGCTTGAATAGCAACGGGTCATCCCAGTAATAGAATTTTACATCATGAAAGAATTTCTTCTTTTGTTGATATGTCAAATCCAGAGGTAGCTGTCCAGTAGCAAGAAAATTAGCAATGTCTGCAAACCATGGTGCTTAAATGGATGACAATGCATAGAGTTTTTCAATAGGCAAATGATCCTCAATTGGCAATAGGTCTTTAGCCTCCGTGGTCAATCTAGAGAGGTGATAAACAACACTATTTTCGGTACCTTTCTTGTCTCGGATTTCAAGATCAAACTCTTGCAGGAGTAATATCCAGCGGATAAGGCGAGGTTTGACATCTTTTTTATTCAGCAAATACTTAATGGCAGCATGATCAGTATATACAATCACCTTTGATCCTACCAAATACTATCAGAATTTGTCAAATGCATATACAATTGCAAGCATTTCTTTCTCCGTGGTTGTATAGTTGATTTGTGCTTCATTGAGAGTTTTGCTGGCATAATAGATGGCATGGGGTTTCTTATCTCTCCGCTTTCCTAAAACAGCTCCAACTACAAAATCACTTGCATCACACATTAGTTCAAAAGGAGAATCCCAATCCGGAGGTTTGATAATTGGGGCTGAAATGAGAGCCTCTTTGAGTTTGGAAAAGGCTGCTTGGCAATTGTCATCAAATACAAATTTTGTATCCTTTGTAAGTAGGGAACACAACAACTTTGCAATTTTTGAGAAGTCTTTAATAAATCTTCTGTAAAAACCTGCATGTCCTAAAAAACTGCGAATGTCTTTAACTGAAGATGGAGTAGACATATTCTCAATTGCTTCGAACTTTGCCCTGTCCACTTCAATACCCTTGTTAGATACAACATGTCCTAGCACTACACTGGATTGTACCATAAAATGGCACTTCTCCCAGTTTAGCACTAGGTTTACCTTTTTACAGTGGGCTAAGACTAGTGACAGGTTCAATAAACATTGACTAAAAGAGTCACCGTACATGCTAAAATTGTCCATAAAAATCTCCATTATATTTTCAATAAAATCAGAGAATATGGACATCGTACACCGCTGAAAAGTAGCGGGAGCGTTACAAAGACCAAACGGCATACATCGATAAGCATATGTTCCATAAGTACACGTGAAAGTGGTCTTCTCTTGGTTGGGAGGATAGATGGGAATCTGAAAAAATATGGAATACCCGTCCAAGTAACAAAAATAAGAGTGCTTGGCAGGACGTTCAAGAATCAAATCAATGAAAGGCAACGGGAAATGATCTTTGCAGGTTGCTTTATTCAAACGCCTGTAGTCAATACACATACACCAGTCGGTAACCATGCATGTTTGTATTAACTCATCGTTGTCTCCTTTAATGACAGTTGCACCCCCCTTTTTAGGTACCACGTAAATGGCACTAACCCAGGGGCTGTCACTTATGGGATAGATGATTACAGCGTCAATTAACTTGAAAATTTCTTTCTTTACCACCTCAAGCATATTTTGATTTAGACGTCTAGGTGGTTCAACAGTTGGTTTAGCATCATCTTCCATATTTATTATGTGCATACAAATTGAAGAATGAATGCCTTTTAAATCTTCTATGGAATAACCAATGACGTCTTTATACAAATGCAATTCGACAAGCAATTTATTTTCTTGATCATTGGTTAATTCATTATTTATTATGACAGGAGATGTAGAATTTGGGTCAAGAAATGCATGCCTTAGCCCAGGTGGAAGGGATTTTAGTTCTACCTTTTTGCCTGTCGTACTTTCATCAACTTTATCTTCAACAAGTGGAGCATCTTCATTGATAGCTATTTCTTTAGAAATAGAAAGTGCTCTAGAAATTTCAGAATTATTGATTTCAGTTGCATCATCATCATAAAGATTAACCATCAAATCAGCATCATCTTCATTATCATTCTCAATAGGATCAATAATATCAAGCAAGCATATTTCTTCAACACGTTCAGGTGCTTTCATAGCTTCATAAATAGAGAATTCCATAGCTTCTTCCCCAACACGTAGAGTAAGCTTTCCTTCCCGAACATTAACAAGACATCCGTCAGTCCTCAAGAATGGCCTCCCAAAAAGAACAGGGTTGGAAGGGACTTCCACCATGTCAAGAACAATAAAATCACAAGGTATATAGAATTTCCCGATTTGTACAAGTACACCTTCCACCATACCTTTTGGATATTTAATAGAATGATCAGCTAATTCAATAACCATCCTTATGGGCTTCAAATCCCCAAGATCTAGTTCTTGCCATAAGGTAAATGGAATGAGAGTAATACTGGCACCCGAGATCTACTAAACCTTTATCAAAAGTGGTGTCATTAATTTTGCAAGGCAGTGTAAACGCTCCCAAATCATCAAGCTTTTGTGGAAGACGATTTTGAATAATAGAACTCACTCGTTCAGAAAGCATTACAGTTTCTACTTGATCAACTTTTCTTCTTTTAGTCAGAATGTCTTTTAAGAATTTAGCATAAGAAGGCATCTCAGCAATAACTTCAGCAAAAAGAAGGTTTACATGCAATTTGTTGATTATGTCCATAAATTTCCTGAATTTCTGGTCTTCCTTCTTATTGGCTAATCTTTGAGGAAAGGGTGCAGTGGCTTTGAAAGAAGGTGGTATTTCAGCTTTACCTTTCTCCTTGCTGCAATTTGGGATGTTGGCTTCCTCTTCAACAGTTTGCTTCATGTTCTTCTCCTCGGGTGGAGAAGGTCTTTCAATCTCAGCTCCGCTTCTTAGGATAATTGCATGAGCTTGTTGCCTTGGGATCACTTCCGGTTGGCTTGGAAGAGAACCAGATTGTGAAGTCCTTTGTTGATTTAGAGCTTGTTGTGCTATTTGGTTTTCCAACATCTTAGTGTGAGTAGAAATACCATCCACCTTCGCAGAAAGTTGAGCTATAACATCTTTGAAAAGCTTGTCATTTCCCCGGAGTTCCTCATTCTGTTGCATTTGAGTTGATATGAATTTTTCCATCATAGCTTCTAGAGAAGAGCCTTGGGGTTGTTGTGGCTGTTGATAACCCCTGTTGTTGAAACCCGGTGGATTTCCTTGACGGTTTTCATGTTGCTGTTGTTGCTGTCCTTGCTAGAAATTTTGAGTGTTGCTTGCATTCCGGTAAGAGAAATTAGGATGATCTCTCCATCCCGGATTATATTGGTTGGAATAAGGATTGTATTGTTTATTTCCTTGCATCCCAACTACATTAACCTATTCAAAGTTTCCTTCCATAGCATTAGGGTAAAAACATGAAGAAGAAGTATGTACTGCATTACCACAAGCTTCACATGTTGCTTCAGCAGATTGAATTGGCAAAGTGGTCATCTTCTCAAATTTCTGTGTAAGCACATCCAGCTTTGCAGCAATAAGGTCAACGACATCAACAATATGTTTTCCTCCTTGCTTTCCGATTGAAGAGCTTGCTGTAGAGGTTGATTTTGCTCCTCTATCTCCTCCCCATTGGCAGTGATTGAGTGATATATCTTCAATGATATCATAAGCCTCTCTATAAGACTTGGTCATTAATGCACCACCAGCTGTGGCATCTAGGGTCAACCGGGTATTATAAAATAGTCCATTATAGAAAGTTTGAAGCAGAATCCAGTTTGTCAAACCATGGTGCGGGCAAAGGCGTTGAAGATCCTTGAACCGTTCCCATGTGTCATATAGGGTTTCTCCTTCACTCTGAGAGAAATTGGTGAGCTGGTTCCTCAAATGGGTTGTCTTGCTTGGCGGAAAGTACTTTGCAAGGAAAGCATTAAGGAGTTGGTCCCAACTTCTAATTGACTTCTTGGGAAGAGACAAAAGCCACGCCTTGGCTCTATCTCTTAAAGTGAAGGGAAATAACATAAGTCTAATTCCATCAACAGTCACTCCATTAATCTTGAAAGTATTCAGATATTCTAGAAATTCTACAACATGAAGACTTGGGTCTTCATTGGCTGTACCCCCAAAACGATTTTGCTGTATCATTTGCATCATATAAGGGGCAATTGAAAAGTTATTTGCTTCTACAACAGGCAAGTCTATGGCTCCACATATGTTTGTGGCAACTGACATCGCAAAGTCTTTTAAAGGATGATCGTCTTCCATGGCTGAAATGCTTGGTGTAGCTACTACAGAAGATGAAGAAGACGGTGGTGGTGATGATGGCAGTGGTGACAATGAAGTACCTCCAAATAGTGATTGTTCCACTCTTCTTGTTCTTCTCAAACTTGAAAGAGTTCGCTCTATTTCAAGGTCTAACAAAACGGATGTTTGGAGACCTCGTTGTGAACGACGCATACAACCTAAAAAATAACAAGAGAAATTAAGAACACACTAAGAGGTATATGGAAATTTGGAAATGATGAATGATGATCTAGTCTCGAATACTAAATAGTACTTATTACTCCGATCAAATTACAGTAGCTCCCCGGCAACGGCGCCAAAAACTTGTTGGTTGTTTACACTAATGAGTTTCAATCCAAGTAAAGGATAGTTTACTCAACTTAACCAAACTCCGCAAGTATACAGAGGTAGTATAGTCAAGGTCGAACACAAGGAGCTTAGCTAACTTAATTGAGCGCAACAGTACTAAAGTTTAACAATATAGAACGATATTAAAGAGTAGAGAAGATTTGTTCTAAAAGCATAAAATTTAGATTTTAACTACAGGAATTTCAGATTCTAATTAGCAAGAAAGAACCACAAAAGAAGTTCAATTTCAGAAAGTTTAGGAATCTTGGACATTAGGATTTCATTCACATATCATAGCAATCAAGGGAACAAAATAATTTAAACATACATAAGGTCATGTTTCAAGGGAAAGTTGTGTTACATTTCACCTCCCGGTGCAAATGTAACGATCATAACTCAAATCAACACTCTCGTGTATGAATTTCACTTTTGACCACAAATAGTCCCTCAACTCATCCCTCTCTACTCTCGTAGAAGAGGAAGAGTTGCCAAGAAGAGTACCTCCATACATTCCTACTTGTCTTCTCAAATCAAGCAAGAAGGCATAAAATATGCACATAAGGTGGCCAAAAATACATGTAAGAAAAAGAATAAATCGGCACTTTCATGGTAATGAAACAAGAAACAAATGCATTTAGTACGAAATTACTTGTTCCATACATGTTATGACATGGGAACTACTCTCCCATGCCCAAGAAAAAGGAGCCTACTCGTCCATAATAATGTATAGCAGATTTGCTACAGAATTTTCAGTTCTAGACATGGTTTAGAAAGGAAAAGACAAGGAGAACTGAAGATGTAACCACAAGAAGCAAGAATTCCGCCTTGAGGACAAAATTCCCCTTCTTTAGCTACTCCAAGTCGAACTAGCTCCTTTCCCAAGAAGCTGCTTGGAGTTGGGGAAGCTTGGCTGCACCTTGAAGATAAAGGAGAAGTGGAGAAGAAGAAATGGTCTCTTTATGCAAGAAACCACTTTAGATTCCTCCAAATTCGCCTTCCTCTGCTCCTCTTTGGCTCTGGGACATGACAAACTCTTCAAATGACCGAACATAACTGTCCCTTGGCTTTCCTCTTTGTTTTAAAATTGTATTCTGAATTTTCGAATTTCTAAAACTGCCAGGTGCACGCCGTGCATTTTGGGTGCACGCCATGCACCTGCAGTGCAGTTTGCTTCAGGCTGGTCTGTGCATGGCGTTCGCTAAGGATATGCACGCCATGCGACTTTCCAAAACATTTCTTCAACAGTTTGTGTTCCAGGTGCACGCCGTTCATCGATGTGCATGCCGTGCGTTCGTCCTTCTATGCGCTTCTGGAAACTCGCACGCCGTGTGTTTTCTCCGTGCACGCTGTGCATTCTTCTGGCTGAACGAACCAATTTTTCTCTGGAAACTCGCACGCCGTGCGTTTTCTCCGTGCACGCCGTGCATTCTGCTATTTCAGCGAATCAATCTTTCTCTGGAATGGTGCACGCCGTGCGTCTGAGTTGCACGCCGTGCATTCTTCTGTTTCAGTAGAAATAACATCCGAATTCAATTTTTTTATGTGGCAAATTTGCAATACAAGTTATGGGATAAGTAGAATAACAAAAAGATGGCAAAACTAATATGAAAGAGATTGAATTATATCAGAAAGAACCAAATTTGTGTGTGATAACATGTGAAAAGATGATATATAATTCACACAACAAGTCCTTTCCTATTTTTTCTTTCGTTGAGGATTTAGAGATATGGAGAAGAAGGAAAAATAACCAACACATCATTCAAGAAGAACAACAAACAATGGGAGATCATGATGAAGAAATGAACCATTGTTACACACCCATTCCACAGACACCAAAGCTACTCCATTACTATTTAAGCTAGGGAGTCTACACATTTTCGGAAGCTACAAAAGTTGAGAATATGCCAGAGAAAGTTTTCTCTATTTGTCCGGACCTTGAGGGACTTATTCCCAACTTTTATGGATTAGAGAATGAAAACTCCTACAAGCATTTAAATACCTCCTTGAAGACATGCTCTACATTCTATGTTCCTACAACAACCGATGAATCTATTTGTCTTACACTTTTTCCATTCCCATTGAAGTATAAGACTAACAATTGTATTCCACAAAGATAGAGGTAGTGACATGGGAAGCAATGAACACTAATTTTGTAAGGAGTGGGACTCCCTACTAAAAATAAATTTGAAGAATAAAACATACATTCCGAACACACCCAAAGGTATGCTAGAATAGGTGTAAAATTTTCAAATTTCAATAAATGGTATTCAAAATAACCAAAGTGTGGAAGCAGAATTAAACAAATGACTATATTAAATTTTAACAAAAGATTATAAAAGTACATTATAATTTCGCATAGGGTTTACATTTATGATGTAAAATAAGGATCTAAGTAGAGGGAAGTCCAAACTACTTCAAATCTATCTCCAAGCAACATCTCCAAGAGATAGGTCCATGGTTGAAGCTATGTTCTCCTTGGTCATGTTCAACACCTTGATCTAAACTTGGGTGGTTGGGAAATCACCCAACAAGAGAGAGAAAAATAAGAGATGTGTCAATAGTGAACAAAAACAAAAGAACAAGAAATAGCATGGAATTAAAGGCTAAGATTTCATCATAAGATGAAGAGATCAAGATTATGATGCATATACTACTTCAGAAATGGCTTATAACGTCACTTTTACAGGCGTCGGTTGTATAAATACACTGACACCTAAACTATACAACGTCAATTGATAACATAAACCGACATCCAATCTCTGAAGGGCGACCAGACACAGGTACTGCTTTTATTCAGTGTCGGTTACTTAATAAAAATCCGACGCCTAAAATTTACCGCCAAATTCAAAATTTCCAGCAAAAAAATTTACCTCCAAAATTTAATATATGGCGTCGGTTTTTAACTTTAAAACCGACAACTAAACTATTTTCGTGAGACAGAAATTGGGCCCAATTTAATCGTCGGTTTCGAATAAGTAACCGACGTGGATGAGTTTACGCGCGCTGTCCCCGCGAAAATATCGACCACCTATAGCGTCAGTTTTTATAATATCACCGACGACTATTGGCTGAGTTCGAGAACATTTTTTGTTATCGGCTTATGTTTATAGGCGTCGATTTTTTTTGTGGAAACCGACGACTATTATTGAACATAGTTGTTGATTTTACATGAGAACTGACACGATTAGTAAATAGTTGTCGGTTTTACATGAGAACTGACGCTGATTCATAACTTAACCCCCGCAAGCCTGACTGTTCCCCTTTCTCTCATGTTTCATTCCTGATTTTTCATTAATCTCACGCTCGTCTAGCGATTCCGCTCCCGCTGCTGCTCCGCCGCTGGTCTGCTGCTCCGCTACTTCTGTTCCGGCGCCGCTAGCTGCTGCTCTGCCGCCGGCTTGTCTCCTCCGCCAACTCTACCGCTTCCGGCTTGTCTCCTCCGCCAGCTCTGCCGCCGCCGACCTAAAGCAAGGTAACCTGTCGTCTTCCTTTTCTCCTACGCCTACTCAGTTTACCTACGATGGTCATTCTAGACTGGATGTAGATTCCATGATCTCCTAGAACACCTGTGACAGCTTGGATGTTCTCCTGGTGTATTTGCAAGACTATTATAGCCATCAATTTCCACCGTTGATGTATGTCATTATTTCTCCCTTTATTCCTTCAAATCTCCATAGCAATGTTGGGTGTGTCCATTGTGGATGTCGTCACTCCTTGCACAAGCACACTCAGGAGGATCTTCTGAACTCGGACAGTTTTGGTTTTCATCCTGACAGGATGGTCCTGTACATGTTTCTCATATCCTCAACTTATTTCTTCTGTGATGGATTTTAATTCAAGCTTCTAACCTCCAAGTACCCAAGTTAAGGATCATTGGGACCATCGTGATTCAAGGGACCTTCCAGTGACCATGGTTTATAGTCTATTAGTATTTTACTACAAATTTGGATCAGAGCTTTAAAGCTCCAGGATAGTTGTTTGAGTAAATAAATGAGACGATCAATCCTTCATTTTATCTTTCCCATTATAATTGCTTGAGTTCAGGGGCACTCCTGACCTTTTGGCTCAGTTTATGTACTGCTTTTTTATGATTTATTCATCTACTTATTTGTATTTTTTTGTCTACTGTTTTTTTTAGTTGTCTACTCATTTAAATTTATTTGTGTACTGCTTTTGAAATTATATAATCATCTAGTGATGTAACTTTATCACAGGCTCATTATGAACAATTAGATCTAGATCTTAGGGTATCTCTACCGTCCTAACTATGAAATTGGTAACTTGTTTCCTTTTTGAGTATATTGACAATGTTAATCACCTAACTTGAAGAACTAGGATATGAATGATGAAACTAAGATTGTAGGTATAAGAATGACAACACATGTATTTGTTGGCCTAGAAACCCGTCCAAGATTTACTCATTAGGAGTACATCTTGGATAGTCCCCGGTTTGGGACTGTTCTTGAACACCTAATCTCACTTAGGATGTAAGTGTATAATGTGTATTGGGTTTTTGAGAAAATTTTGGTAGCATTTCCCCGTTTGTTCTCTAAGTACATATGTACTTAGAGAACAGCAGGGAAATGCTGCCGAAATTTTCTCGAAAACCCAATACACATTATACACTTACTAGTGAGATTAGGTGTTCAAGAATGGGATAGGTGGTACACATTTATTATATATAAGAATGACAACACATGTATTTGTTGGCCTAGAAACCCATCCAAGATTTACTCATTAGGAGTAAATCTTGGATAGTCCCCGGTTTGGGACTGTTCTTGAACACCTAATCTCACTTAGGATGTAAGTGTATAATGTGTATTGGGTTTTGAGAAAATTTTGGTAGCATTTCCCCGTTTGTTCTCTAAGTACATATGTACTTAGAGAACAGCAGGGAAATGCTGCCGAAATTTTCTCGAAAACCCAATACACGTTATACACTTATTAGTGAGATTAGGTGTTCAAGAATGGGATAGGTGGTACATATTTATTATATATAAGAATTGCAACACATGTATTTGTTGGCCTAAAGTTTTAACCATGCAAAAACTCTAATCTGTTAACCCTAGACCCTAATCTTGTTGTAATTTATACTTGTTTTCTCTTTGATCATAGAATGGGTAGATCATGGATGTCCATTCGCAATCACTGCACCCTAGAGTTTATTTCTGGTCTTGACCAGTTTATTAGATTTGCTGAGGAACATAGGAAACAACCTGGAGATAGGTTCTACTGTCCATGTAGGCATTGCGGTAACAACTTGAAAGTCAGCACTGGTGACGAAATCAAAAGTCATGTCATGTGCAACGGGATTATACAAGGCTATATAGAATGGCACTGGCATGAAGAGATTTCAAACCCAAAACCAGTGGATGTCGATAGTAGTGCTTGTGTGGAAGAAGAAATTGCCTACGATAACATAGATGTGAATGAACCAGTTCCAGTAGACATTGTTGATGCGATGCTGGATAGTTGTGGGGTAGAGCACACCGATCCACCTCCCATTTTTAGAAACATTGTGCATGATGCTGAGATATCGTTATACACAGGTTGTACTAAGTTTACGAAGCTTAGCACTGTGTTGAGATTGTATAAGCTGAAAGCTAACAATAGATGGAGCGACAAAAGCTTCACGTCATTGTTGTCTTTGTTGAAAGAAATGCTTCCTGAAGGAAACGAGCTGCCAATCTCAACATACCAGGTAAAGAAATTGTTGTGCCCAATGGGAATGGATGCCAAGAAGATACATGCATGCCCGAATGATTGTGTATTATTTCAAAAGGACTATGTGTATTTGAAAGATTGTCTAAAATGTGGTGCGTCATGGTATACATTGACGACTTCGGGGGAGTCTAAAACTGGTTCTCCTGCCAAGGTGATGTGGTATCTACCTATAATATCACAGTTTCAACGCTTGTTTGCCAATCTGATAGATGCGAAGAATTTGAGGTGGCATGTAGAAGTTAAGAAAAATAATGATGGGATCCTATGACATGTGTCTGATTCCCCACAGTGGAAGAAGATTGATCTATTGTACCCTGAATTTGGTGACGAAGTCAGGAATCTAAGACTTGGGCTTTGTACAGATGGGATGAATCTGTACGGGACATTGAGTAGCCAACATAGCACTTGGCCAGTCATGCTTGTTATATACAATCTTCCTCCCTGGTTGTGTATGAAAAATAAGTATGTAATGCTGTCGTTATTGATATCGGGCCCTAAACAACCTGGAAATGACATCGATGTTTATCTTGAACCTCTGATTGATGACTTAAAGAAACTCTGGGGTGAAGGTGTGATGACCTATGATGCTTCACGAAGAGAGACATTTCGTTTGCATGGTTTGTTTTTTTGCACTATTACTGACTTTCCAGCATATGGGAATTTGTCTGGATATCGTGTCAAAGGAGCTAAAGCGTGTCCTATATGTGAAGAGAACACTGATTCAACAAGACTAAAACATGGCGGTAAGACTGTATATCTCGGTCATCGAAGGTTTCTTACAAAATTCCATCCGTATCGTAGGAAGCGCAAAGCATTCAATGGATGGAATGAGGAACAGAGTGCACCTAAACCTATATTGTTTATGAAAGAGTAAAAGACTTTGTCAATGAATTTGGTAAGAGATCACAATGTACTATGGCCACCCGGAGTGACAAATCTTTATTCATGAAGAAGTCAATATTTTGGGATCTTCCTTATTGGAGTTCTTTGACAGTCAGACATTGTATCGATGTCATGCACGTTGAGAAAAATGTCTGTGATAGTGTCATTGGTACTTTTTTGAATATACCAGGTAAGACTAAAGATGGGATAAAATCCAGACTGGACCTATGTGAAATGGGAATAAGGTCAGAATTAATAGAATTTCGTGAAATGGAAAATTGGAGAACATACTTACCTCCCGCTTGTTACACATTGTCTAGAAAGGAGAAGAAAGCTTTTTGTGAATGTTTGGTAAATGTTAAGATGCCACAGGGTTACTCATCCAACATCTGTAGATTGGTATCAATGAAAGATCTGAAGTTGATAGGTCTTAAATCTCATGATTGTCACACTCTAATGCAACAAATATTGCCTGTGGCAATTAGATCTATATTGCTGAAGCATGTAAGGTTTGCAATCACAAGACTTTGTTTCTTTTTCAGCAGTCTGTGCAACAAAGTTATTGACACTGATACTCTCGATAAATTGCAAAGAGAAGTGGTTGTTACCCTATGTCAGCTTGAGATGTATTTTCCTCCGTCGTTCTTTGATATCATGGTACATCTTGTTGTCCACTTGACTAGGGAAGTGAAAATGTTGGGACCAATTTTCTGACATTGGATGTATCCCTTTGAACGATACATGAGCATTTTTAAAAGTGATGTTCGAAACCGTTATCGGCCTGAAGGGAGTATTATCGAGGGTTATGTGGCGAGAGAGGTTATGGATTTTTGCAATGACTTTCTCAGTGGTAATGACACTCCTGATAATGACAAGAATATTGACGAGCAATTTGGCAAAGGAATTTTGGGATCACATGTGAAAGTAATCAGCCGTGAGCAGTTGGAACAAGGTCACTTGTATATTTTACACAACATGGACGAAGTGAACGTTTATATCGAGGAACATACCAATTTCATCAAGAGACAATATCCTCGAGCCAATACAATGTGGCTTGCTAGAGAGCATAACAAGACATTTATTAAGTGGTTTGAAGATAAAGTCTTACATCAACTATCTCAAACACCAGATGATATTACTGAAACTATCAAATGCCTCGCCTTTAAACCAAAATTGACTGTTATGTCTTATGAAGGGTATGACATTAATGGATTCACATATTACACAAAGCACCAAGATGATAAGAGTGTCGTCCAAAACAGTGGGGTCACCCTTCAAGCATCGACTATGTTTTTTGCAAGTGCAAAGGATAAGAGTCCACGTGAAGCTAAAATGTCATATTACGGTGTCATTGAAGACATATGGGAGTTTGACTACATAGATTTCAGAATTCCGCTCTTCAAATGTAATTGGGTTGATAACACCAAAGGAGTTATAGTGGATGAATTGGGTTTCACTTTAGTGGACTTTGAAAATATTGGTGAGAAGGGTGAACCATTCATATTGGCATCACAGGCGAAACAAGTATTTTATATCGATGATCCTGCAAATGATAAATGGTCGGTTGTTCTTCATGGTAAAAGACAGTTCATTGAAGATCCTATAGATGAAGAAGAGTACTATGATAAGTATGATGACTCCAGTCCATTCTCAGTTGGGTTGCCAACACCAACAAATATTGAAGCTAATGATGACTTGTATGTGCGCAGATATCACAATGAAGGATTGTTAATTGATAAAAAATCGCAATATTAGAGGCATGTTTATATTTTTTTATATGTTTTATTTTTCTGAATGTGAACTTTACAATGTGAATTACTTTACAATGTGAATTTTACAATGTGAATTACTTTACAATGTGAACTTTACAATGTGAATTACTTTACAATGTGAATGTGAACTTTACAATGTGAGCTTTACAATTTGAATTACTTTACAATGTGAATGTGAATTTTCAGATGGCTGAGCATTCTCCTGATGACCGTGCTGATGATTACCATGAGGGTGAGGACATCAATGCGCCACCTTATAATGTAAGTTTTAAAAATATATCATATATTTATATCTATATGTCCATTTATAGTTATATTTTGTAAATGTGTTTATTTTGTCAAATTTTAGGTTGATGATGCACATGTACCATCTGAAGCACTTGAGGCACTTGATCAGCAGCACCAAAAAGTTGACAAGAGAAGGGGCATAACTATGATGAAGAAGTTAATAGCACAAAAGGGCAATAGACCCAAACTTGTTGTGGATTTTGATAATGCAGGAAATGCATCTGGTGTGAATCGCAATTCGTTTGTTTCATATTTTGGGTATGTTATTTGTAGCCATTTCAGTTGTAAGATAGATTCTTGGCATAATGTTCCTAAGGAGAAGAAAGATGTAATATGTAAGGATTTATACGTGATTTATTATTAATTTGCAATTCTATTGTGTAGATTACTAATTTTTTGGATACTAGTTAATAGCAATTGTATTTTGCAGAGTATATTTGAATGGGATGAAAAGTTGCATCGTAAATGCGTGATGCAACGCTGTGGGAGAGTCCAAAGGAACTATAGGACAAATCTCACCCGAGAATACATAAAAGTAGGTGATAAGAGGAAGAAGACAGCCACAGAATAGTGGAACTTCCTGGACCAAGAAGAATGGGACGCGTTTGTTGCTTCAAGACAAACTGATGAATTCAAGGTATTAGGCGTCAGTCCCAATCTCATTAATATATGTTGTATTCACCTATTCAAGATTAACATTTAGTGTTACTAACCAAATCATTAATGTGCATACTAACTAGGCCCTCAGTGAGGCACAAAAAGCAAGGCGTGCACTGAATGTGCATGACCACACAATGGGTCCAAAGGGGTATGTAGGCATTCACCAAAGACTACAGTCTGAGGCTACTGCTCAGTCTGCTGCTACTCAGGAGTCCTCTACTATAGGTAGCACACCTCTGCCTCGCCATGATGTTTGGATAGCTGGGAGGCAAAATAAGAAGGGAGAAATAAGGAAGCCCACAACTGCTGAGGCAGCTGCAAAAATGGTAAAATACAACTCTTACAACAATCGTTCGAATATTGATTATTTGTGGTGTTTACTTAATTACAAATTTTTGTTTTGGCGATCAGCGGGAGCTGCACGAGCTGAGGAAACAAGGCAAGTTCATCCCTGAGGGCACAAGGGATGAATTGACAGTTGCTCGGGGTAACCCAGAGCATCCTTGACGTGTTAGGGCTGCAGGCGCTGGTGTGGGCATCAAAGATTTTTTTGGGCCATCCCAGTGCAAACATTTCCCAAAAGCGGGACTTTCACAAGAAGAGGTAACATATTCTTTCTTTATAATGTTACTGTAAAAGAGAATTCAATAATTAGAAGCTAATGTTTCTTTTATCCATGTATAGGTAGATAAGCTAGTTGATGGGAAACTCGAAGAAGCAATGAAAAAGTGGCAGGCATCTCAGACTGCCACTTACCAGACAGTACCTATGGCATCTCACACTACTCCTACAACAGAGGTTGGGAGTAATCCTGTAGACCCACCACCTAGCACATCCGCTGTAAGTATTTTTATGACATAGTGACTAGTTTTTTAATTCAAGATTATATGTTTTCAAGATGATATGTATATATGAAATTGTAGTCGTTTCAAAAAAAGATGATATGTATATATGTATATAACATTCGTTACACAAAAATTTGTAGGGGTTGAAGCCATGCCGTCTAAAAAGTAAAGAATATGTCATTGCAGAGGCGTCGGCTTACCCATCCCTACCAGGGGAAATGTTTCACGGGTCTCCATTACCAGCTAGTTGGATTTGTGTGAGCCAGGTACGTATATTCTCCAAGTGGATGGATCTTCCATTGCCATATGCCCACCCAGATTGTGAAATGCTTGGTGAGGCAGAAGGCGAGTGATATTGTGGCTAAAAGTGGATGTCCTCTTTACTGAAACTGTATGGTAAATTTACATTCGTTAAATTGTTAGTGTGTGTATATGATGTCAGTTGATCTGAAATTTATATATATATATATATATATATACAGGTTAAAAAGAAGACACCCACAACATCTAGGCCTCCACCTCCACCTCCTACATTACCCAGTTGGGTTCTACAGGACCTACCTGTCCCGTTAGGTCCTAACTATAGGGGTATGACAATATGGTTAGGCGAACATGATATAAATTTCCCTATAATTGTTTCTATAGATTCAGATACTGGAGGTCAATCATATGAAAGCAACCTATTTATACAAGATATTTTGGAGTTGTTTCGATATGATTGGCTAAATACATCTGTGATAGAGCTATGGATAAGGTGAGATCTTCTTTATACATCCATATACCTTGTGTAGGATCTGGTGATCTGGTTTCTCATTTATTAATGCATGCGTAATTAATACATGTTTTGCAGCTATTTAGACAAGATATGTGCAGATTTTACATTCAAACATGTAGTATTTTTGATTCCATCTTTGATTAGTCTAGGAGCTAAAGACCCTCCGTCAGTTCAACAATACTACTGTGAGGCTTTTACAAATTTTGCTCAAAATACGAAGACGGTAATAATAGCTCCATTCAATGTAGAGTAAGTTTACTTTGCTTATTATAATTTGGACTTAAGAAAATTACATTTTTATTGTGGATTTTGAGTTATTAATTTTTAACTTTTTTACCTCTAGTGGTATGCATTGGGAGTTACTAGTTATTGTCCCCGAGACGTTCACTGTCTATTATCTAGATCCTAAGGGGAGTAAATTGAATTCAAATATGGACACAAAATGAAAATGGTATTATTCCAGTGAGACATATTTCATTTTCATATCCGTTAACATATGTTACTATATTACTATTTAATTATGCAATGTACTGTGTTACATTAACATGTAGGGGTTTAGATGAGTTCAAAAAGGCAAGAGGAAAGGTCCCCACGAAAAAGAACCTGCAAATAACTTGGAAGAACGTAGAAGTAAGTTCCCGACTGCAATGTATATATTATTTATGTGAACAGTGCTTAATTAGTTGTATTTTTTTAATATTTATTATGTTTCAATTTATAGTGTGCTACACAAGACAACGGATGGGCATGTGCATACTATGTGATGCGATTTATACACATGATTATCAAATATGCCGCAGTGGACATCGATACTATTACTGAGGTATTATATAGTCTCATTAGATAATATGAAATATATCAATCTTATTTATAGCTCATTAATTATATATATACATCATTCTCTTTGCAGGTGTTTAAAACTGACCACACTACAGGAAAGGCCTTACTAGATGTACATGCTCCCTATACGACGGGATAATTAAATGAAGTAAGAGAAGAATGGGCAACAACCATACAAGTAGTGGGGGTTTTAACATATAATTGGGATGTTGATAGGGAATAATGACTAAAGAATGATATTTTGTAAATGAATTTCTGAATTATAATATATGTGTGAATGTTTCTACATGTATGGATGTTTCTACATGTGTCTGAGTGAAAATGAATGAAACTGTTGGTTGCTATATGAATGTTTCTACATGTGTGAATGTGAAAATGAATAGAACTACAGATTGCTAGCTACATGAATGTTTCTAAATGTGTGAAAATCAAATGGAACTGCAGGTTGCATTGCTAAATGTGTGAATATTTCTGTTGTTAATTTTGCAGGTTTGTGGCCTGTTGTTGGATGATATCAATGGATGTCGTAAAACCTACAGTTCATAACTGAACTGTAGGTTTCTCATCCTGTGACCAGCCATACAGCAGGTTTGTAGACTGACAGAAAAAAAAAGGCGTCGGTTATTTGTATAAAACCGACGCCACATAGTTACAGTGTCAGTTTCTGCTAATAACTGACATCTATTTCCTTAACACCACGGTCGTGCTAGTCAGCACGGCCGTGGCAGCGGACCAGACACCACGGTCGTGCTGGCCAACACAGCCGTGCTGGGAGTGATATGGTGTCTGTTACAGTGTCGGTTTCTACTCATAACCGACGTCCATTTCCTTAACACCACGGCCGTGCTGGCCAACACGGCCGTGTCAGCGGACCAGACACCACGTCCGTACTGGCCAGCACGGCTGTGTTGGGAGTGATATGACGTCAGTTTCTTATCTAAAAACTGACACCGATAGTGCCCAAGATGGTGCCCTTTCTGTGGCGCGAAGGTATATGGAGTCAGTTTCTTATCTAATAACCGACGCCTATAGTCCCCTGCAGGCACGTTTTCGGTGGCGCGTGAAGGGTTTTGGCGTCGGGTTTTGAACCGACGCATAATGGCTGGGCTTTTAGCATCGCTCACATAGGTGTCATTTAGAAACTGACACTAAAGGCCTTAAATAACCGACACTAAATGTCGGTTATGTACTATATAATCAAATAGATGATTTCCATATCCAGAAAATAGTAGAAGATTTGCATGCATGATTAATATTGACTACATTAACTAAGTAGGGTTGAGGCACCTACCTGACCTCAACCTATAGGTGATTATTACGTCAATATACTTGATCATTATCCTTAATAATTTGGATTTAGTCTATGTTAGTAACATATTGAGTTATAACAGATTGTTTTGCATGAACTAAGCCATTTTATCCAATTTGTTACCATTTATCCAAATAATGTCACATTAATTAATTGTATCTACATTAAACATTGTCACGACTTTTTTTTACATTAATTTCCACATAAATAATTTTCTCATATTTATTCAGTTCTTTTTATTGACTATGCACATTTATGTGAATCTAGTTACTTCTTATCCATATTGAAGTCATCATATGTATTTTAGTGAACAAACTTGGACATATTACATACTAATGATTTGATTCACATATTAAGTAATGATTAGGTGATTAATTAGGTGTGCATTAGAGAACAAGGTGATATTCATTTCATATCAATGGCCTTATTAATTTATGATTAGGTGATTATATATCACTTATGTGTATTGAAGTATGTTATCTAATTATGACACCTTATCTCACTAATGTATAAAGAATGGCATTAAGGATGTATAGGTTAAGGTTAGATGATTAAAACTTAGGGTTTAGGTAAATATGATCATTATTCTTCATCTATACATTCTTAGTATGCATTAAATACAAGATTAGGTTACGATTATCTTGCTCATCATTTCATTGTGGTTTATTGGTTCAAGAAATGTTTAGCCTCATGTGTGCCCACTATTAGTATTGTATGTGAGTTACTCATACTATGTGAATTAGATATTCATTAGGGTTCAAACATGTGAACTATTCATTACATGGACATTATATGTTCTTTAGGATACCAACAAGCATGTAGGGTTACAACTATAACTTTTTTGGTTAAAACTAAGGATCCAAGAAAACTATCCTCCTGGTCATGGAGTTAGGGTTACAGAGTCAGTGTAACTAGATATTGGTATGTTATAGAACTACATCCCCTTAAAAAGGATTTTGTCTTTTAAATCTAACTACCAAAACATCATAAAAAAACTACTCTACCCCTTAAAAGGTTTGACCTACCAAGACAAACTAATCTAGAGGTAAAATGGTGGAGTCAAACTAAACCATGTACAAGATCCATCACACCTCTACTGCTCACTCTGATTGCTTACTAAACACCAAACTTCAAAGTCTATATTATTTGGGATAGACTATTCAAACATGTGGTTCTAGGGAACATAAAAGAACTATATTGGGTATCCATCCTCAAACAAGTCATTACAATTGACAGAGAAGGTCCACATATTATGTTCTTAGGATTTTTAGACTTAGGTGCCTAAGGCTACTACTGTCTATAGGCATGCTATTTTGGACACTTAGTATCAGCTCAGGCCGAGAAGGAATCATGTAACGCTCGGGCCCACTGCCCTAGGCTCTAGTGGAGTTTTAGGAATGACGACTGGCCCCACAGACCATCACTAGCCTTAACTGTGTGCTTTATCATCACTCACGTGCTAGACGGGGTCAACCTCTTGACTGGTCAGCCATTTTAATACTACTCCAAGATGAGCACGCTTAACTATGGAGTTCTTTAGTGATGGGCTCTCAGAAAAGGAGGTGCACCTTGGTGATATGGGTAGTCCAATCATTCCTTTTAAGACCATTATATCCAAGGCCTCAAATTCTGGGATGCTACAATCTCCCCCACTTAGACTCTTGACGTCCTCGCCAAGGCTTAACTATATGGCCTCATAATCTGGCCCCATTTCAGTGTAGACCCATAATGGCCCATGGACACCCAGCTCCTAATCACGGAATACTAGTGCAAGGGTGGCTTACGTCACCATGGACAACCCTTTCCTACATGCCTGGACCGCACGGATCAAGACTAGCATGCCACATGTCCATGTGGGCCCCACCTACTGGAGGGGAATTGGCTCTGATACCATTTGTAATGCTCGGGCCCACTTCCCTAGGCTCTAGAAGAGTTTTAGGAATGATGACTGGCCCCACAAACCACCACTAGCCTTAACAACGTGATTTATCCTCACTCACGCGCAAGCTGGGGTCAACTTCTCGACTGGTCACCCATCCTAGTACTACTCCAAGCTGAGAACACTTAACTATGGAGTTCTTTAGTGATGGGCTCCCAAAAATGGAGATGCACCTTGGTGATATGGGTAGTCCAATCATTCCTTTTAAGATCATTATATCTAAGGCCTCAAATCCTGGGACGTTACACATCATATGGATCCGAGAGTCATTGTAAAGCAAACTAGTGGTGCAGAGGAAAATCTTGCCAGCCCCCAAACCCTGATCCTTTCTAGACACCCTTGTTTTCAACTTTTTACTCTACTAGAAGCCTAAAGTCTCATCATATTATGGTTAACTGAACATGTTTCTAATGTGAAACTCTTGTGATCCTATATCAAGCTTTCATCATTTCAATTGTAGCATAGATCAACTCTAGGGAAAACAAGTCACTTAAAGAGGAACTATATGAGTCAAGGGTTCTAATTAGGGAGACAAAGTTGGAATAGTTAGATTTCGATTACCATGGGCTCTGATTCCATTCTGTAAGGAGTGGGACTCCCTACAAAAAATAAATTTGAAGAATAAAACATCTATTCCGAACACACTCAAAGGTATGCTGGAATAGGTATAAATTTTCAAATTTCAATAAATGGTATTCAAAACAACCAAAGTGTAGCAACAGAATTAAATAAATGACTATATTCAATTTTCACAAAAGATTACAAAAGTACATCATAATTTCCCATAGGGTTTACATTTATGATACAACATAAGGATCTAAGTAGAGGGAAGTCCAAACTACTTCAAATATATCTCCAAGTAACATCTCAAAGAGCTAGGTCCATGTTGGAAGCTATGTTCTCCTTGGTCATGTTCAACACGTTGATCTAAACCTGGGTGGTTGGGAAATCACCCAACAAGAGAGAGAAAAATAAGGTATGTGTCAATAGTGAACAAGAACAAAAGAAAAAGAAATAGCATGGAATTAAAGGCTAAGACTCATCATAAGATGAATAGATCAAGAGTATGAGGCATAATCAAATAAATGCTTGCCATATCCAGAAAATAATAGAAGATTTGCATGCACGATTAATATTTACATTAACTAAGTAGGGTTAAGGCAAATAACAGACCTCAACCTATAGGTGAGGGGAGAATTAATACATTCCCAGCCACCTACACATATTTTTATGGGGGAGAATAAGACATTCCATAGGGAAAATTAATACATGCCCTATCTATGGGTGGTTGTACATAAGTATCACTACTATAGCTAAATAGTCCATAAAATCAACATGCTAGAAAAGAAATCATGGAAAGTAAAAGAATCAAATATTTGAAACATGGTAGTGGGGTACAAGACCCAAGAAAAAGAATATCATTACTAATTTTGAGGCAATTTAACAAGATAATCATGAAAAGGGAAATAGGGTTTATTAAAGCCTCATTAGGGAAGTATAGGGTTTGGTTACAATTATCCCAACATAGGGTGTAAGGAATACACATACATAAATAGGTATTGCACATACATAAAGAGTGATTTCACATACCTCTCTTACTGATATCAAGTACAAACTTTCACCACTTTAATTGAGTCCAAGTTCCTCTTTGCCTATTTTAAATGTATGAACATGTATTAGAGTACATAATGCACATTTATGTATAGAAACCCTAATTTTAGACCATTTTAGAAAAACTCAGATTTAGACTCTAAAAACCTCACTAATGAACTTATTAGGTTCTCCTAATCAAGAAAACATATTTTTATGTTAATTTTGGAGTTATGATGATTAAGATGTACTTTTTATCATTTTTATGCATTAAATTCATTTTACAAAAATTGCCCTTCGTCAAACCATGATATCAGACCTTGAAAATATTTTTATTAGATATAGATTAACTTTTGAATTGCAAGACATATTTATTAGTCAAATTTGGATAAGCTGATTAAAAGATATGAAAATTTCAATTGGAACCAATCAGGAAATGACAAGTCAATAATCCTTGCGAGAAAGAGGAAGAGTGAGAGAGAGGGAGAAAACACCATTTGACCCAAGATCAGGGTTGGATATGCATAGGTAACAAATCTAGATCTTCTAGAGAAGGTAAAACAACAATAAACCAAAACCCAAGAAGAACATGGTAAATAGAGATGGAGATCATCGATTTTAAACATAGAAGCATGAGTTTTAAGCATGTAGTAAGCAATATATGAGAAGGGGGTTATAAAAATGGCCTCTAGGGAGGGTGGACAGGTTCAAGAAGCAAGGTTATCGAGCTATAAAGGCTGTTTTCTCTAATAAAACTCCTATCTCGAGAAAGAAGCACCTTCTCCACTTTAGAGGTGAAAAACCCTAGCAAAAGGACATGGAGATGAGGTGTTTAAGGGTCTAGGTGGGGTTTCACAATGGAAGGACATGGTTCTAACCTATAAGAAGGTGGGAGGAAGACTAAAAACATGAAAACATGTAAGGAAAGGAGGAAACTTACTATTTTTGGTCAAAAAATCACAAAGAAGGAGCTTTAGAAACCCTAAATAGAGCAAATTCGGAACCCTAGGAGCGTTCTTCACCTAGGTAAGCACTCTCTTTTACCTTGGGACAGAACATTCATGGCCAAACATAGTAGGGACAATGCTCGAAGCTGGGGTAAAGAGAAGGAGAAGATTTCTTCTTGGATTGGGAGGTGGGAAGGGGTAGACATGGCTTTATAAAGAAGGGGGCAAGCATGAGGTGTCTATGGGACTTTCCATGTGTCCTTAGGCTAGGGCTTCATGGCCATGCAAGAGGACAACTCATAGAGACTTCTTGTATATCCAATGTTGGTCATAAAACCCATGGAGACTTCTAGGCCATCTCCACCGTCATCCAATCAAATAAATAACCCCATTGGTTGATAACTTTTAAAGATGAGCTCATTTATAAAGAGGGTGATCCCTAAAATACCCTTGGAGAGAATAACCTTCAAACCAAGGTGCAACTAGGTGCTCCATGGTTCAAAATATCGAGAATGGTAATGGAATATCTAAGGATTATAATTCATTTGATTATTTGCAAAGAAAACCTCTCAATTGGGTAAATTGCATAAAAGTCCAGAATGTACCTAAAATTACATAACTTGCACAAACAACATCCAAATTGAATCAAATTTGAAACTTAGGCTTATTTATGATTTTCAAAACACATAAATAAGTTATATAAAGGTTTATAACTACTAACTAAGGTCCTTTAATAGACTTTCGCTAAGGTATTTGTGCATCAACCCTTTTATTGGTACAAATAGTGAATAATTGTTCACCAAACCACTATAAATTCCACTAATTAAAATCCAAGGACAGAAATGAAAGGGATACTTGGGCAAAAGGGTTATATGGATATTACATCTAAGATTCAGTATGTTACAAATGTCTAGAAGAAGTTCTATTCAATAGCAAAGATTACTCAAATGAGAAGGAAATCACATCTTTCATTGAAATGGGCCATGTATAGTTTCATGTGAGTTGGGAGAGTTCCAAAAACTTCTAGGGCATTTCCCTCACCATGAGGCACAATTATGACACCCAATATAATCTTTCTACTCCAAGTTGTCTTAAATGGGGAAAAAGGGTATACACATCTTTTGGTGGTATGCTAATCTAGAAAATCCCCCAAAAGAGTCATGAACACTCTTTGAACCCTTGGTTGAGAATTCAAGATATATGGACTTAAGTACTACAAGGTGATTATGATATAAACATCAATGCTTCTACATCTCCTCCACCACCTTCTTCTTCAAATGAGGCCAACCCAAAATGATGAAGATCATAGATGATGTGCTGAATTTGATGAAGAGTCAATTGGGAGGTCCCTCCAACCATTATGTGCATTACATTTATTCTCTTCAGGAAGAAGTGAAATCTATGCACTCTTTTGGGAGCCACAACAAGCATGGTCCCATGTTCAATTATTACATGCCCAAGTGGAGAAATCATCCAAACTTTTCTTGAAAACAACAATGTGATGATGTATAAGAGCAACCAAGGACAAATCAAGGAAATATATATAGTTCCAGACGTTAGAGTAAAGTTTTTGGGAGAATGAGAAGTATTATTTAGGTTAAGAATTATGTGTCCACACATGGAAAAAGCATTGATATACTTGGACAAAGGGTAGTCCATCTAAACTTAGCACTTACTACCTCTGAGGAGGGAAGGCTTCCTTCCCAATCCTTATTGAGTCCAAATAATGCCAACAGACGAGTGGTAGCTCCTCAAGGATCATATGATCCACCATGTATGCAAGTGAAACATGTCCAACAATATCAAGCCCTCCAAAAAAAATCCCTATGCTCATACACCACAACAACCCCAATTCAACCATCAATGCCCTCCTCCACTTCAACAATCACCACAACAACCCTACATTCCTACACCACCACCTCAACAACATCAAATACCACAAAAACCCTACATTCCTCCACCACCTCCTCAACAAAATCAATTACCACAACAACCATACATCTGCCAACATCCATCCCACCACCAACAAACCTAGGACAGCCAATAGAACCCTCATAAACATCACAATCTCCCCATCTTCCCATGTGCAAGTGAATTTGGTGACAATTTTGAGGAGTGTCAAGGTTTTTTTATCAACCTAAAAGGGGCAAAAATCATTTTTTTAAGGTCATGTTGATGTTCCAATGTAGGAAAAGCTTTGTAAGGATGTTATGAGAACAAAGAATTTATAGGCACACCTTCTAGTAATTGTGTGATACCAAGTGCACCACCTTCTATTGATGAAGTGATACCAAGTGTCCCACCTATTAATCCAATTGGGAGTAAAATTTATTCATTATGTTCCTCTTGTAATGAAAATTTTCCAACACCAAGGGTAATCCTTTTACAATCCAAGATCCTCCTAGTGATGAAAGTAAAGAAATGGGAGATGAAACTCCATTCCGAGATGCCTTAGATGAGCCTTCATCCAAATTAAGGCAAAAGCACAATGTAGACACATTTGAAATCTTTATGAAAGTGAGAGTGAACAACTAAATTCCTAGATGCCATCAAGCAAATTTTGTTCTATACAAAATTTTTGAAGGATGCTTGCACTTCCAAAATAAGTACTACAAGAAGATGAAAAAGAAAGTGAAGCTCACCAAGAAAGTGAGATCTACAGTGCAACACACACTCCCCTCAAGAATAAAGAACCCAGATCCCCTATCTTCCCTTGACACATTGGTGGCTATTTGATTGAATATTCTTTTATTAATTTGGATTCTAATGTGAACCTCATGATCTACAATGTTTACCTTGAGCTGGGCTTGGGCAAACTAAAGTCAGAAAATTGTACAATACAATTGTTTGACTAGCATATCAAAGTCTCAAGGGGGTGCCTGTATGATGATCTTGTGATGCTTGACATGGAGACAACAATGGTGTTCCCAACAGATTTCATTGTACTACTATGGATCCAGAAGTGGAGAAGATTCCCACCATCTTGGATATAGTCGATGCTGACATTTCGTGTGTATGGGTACAATGACAATCACCTTCATGAACCTCAGGTATACCATAAACATCTTCTAGACATCATCACCCCAAAATGATAGCAAGAAAGAAAAAATTGAGGAAGAAAGTTGCAAGAATCCTAATGACCCTTGGATGGAAGAGATACTACTGAATGCCAATGAAAATGCACTAGAATTCAAAAATGTCACTTTGACCTTTACAAATAGATGAAGGAAAAGGAAAACCTAACCAGATGAAGGCATTATACTAGTACTTGTAGGAGGCAACCCACCTCAATTGAATATCATTAAGTCAAATTCCATTTTGGTAGTTATTTTTCAAATTAGAGAATAACCTTTTTTTTGTTATAGGAAATGGATGGCGGCAATTGGTGGCATGCCATGAAGTTGTAGAAATCATCAAACCATGGCAGGGTAGGTTATAGTTCTTTCCATCATCAACACTTCATCGTGAAAATTATCATTTATTGGAAGAGAATTTTCATCAATCACTACAATTCTGAACAAGTGCTATGTGACCACATTCTCTATTCCTTTCTTATCTATAATCTCATGGTCCAACTCCTATAATAGGAGTGCCCATCTTAGAAGTCTCAACTTTGTATCCTTTTTGTGCATAAGATATTTTATGGTTCCATGATCAATATAAAATATCACATTTGATCCTATTCGGTAGGACCTAAATTTGTCAATGGCATAAGCTATGATTAACATTTCCTTCTCAGTAGTGGTTTAATTGATTTGAGCTTCATCAAGAGTTTTTCTTGCATAGTATGTGATGTGGTGCCTTTTATCTTTCTTTAGTCCTAAGGCTACTCCGGTTGCATAGTCGCTTGCATCATACATCAATTCAACGGGAAGTTACCAATCTTGGCTTGAATAATTGGTGCAGTTGTGAGATTGACTTTCAAGGTGTTGAAAGCCTTCAAACATTCATCAGTGATATCAAAAACAACATTTTTGCTAAGAAGATTGGACACATGTTTAGAGATTTTTAAGAAATCTTTAATAAAACACATGTAGTATCCAGCATGTCCAAGGAACATTCTTATGTAAGTCACAAATTGAGGAGGAGGATGCTTAGGTATGGCATCTACTTTGCTCAAATCATTTTTCATTACTTTTTTTAAGATCTTATGACCCAACATAATTCCTTTTTGTATCCTAAAATGGCACTTCCCCAGTTCAACACAAATTTCTTTTCCTCATAGAATCATAAAACTTCAGTCAAATTTTCTTAAGAAATAATCAAAATTAGTTCCATAGACTAAAAATTCATACATCAAAACTTCCATAATATCCTCTGGGAATTCTGTGAACATGGAAATCATGCACAATTGGAATGTTTCAGGTGTGTTGTAGAGCTTAAATGACATTTCTCTAAAGGTGTAAGTTTCTTAAATGCTGGTGAATTTGTTCTTCTCTTGTTCGTCTAGGTGTATGGGAACCTAATAAAATCTCTAATATCTATCAAGAAAGAATAAGTACAAAAGGTGAGCTAGTTTCTCTATAACTTGACCAATGAAAGGCAATGAACAATGATCTTTCTTTGTTCCAAGGTTTAATTTTCAATATTCGATGCAAATCCTCTATCCTATGACAGTTCTGGTTTCTACCTCATGACTATTTTCCTTTAGCTATTGTCATACCTCCTTTCTTTTGTACTGCATGAATGGGACTTACTCAATTACTATTGTCGATGGGTTAGATAATCCCCCATTTTTATGTTTTATGACTTCCTTCTTAACAATGTCTCTTGAATTCTGGTTGAGTTACTTTGAAGTAGGGTAAGAGGTTTTACATCATATTCTAGATGGATCTTGTGCATGTACTCAGCATGACCCAAACCTCAAATATCTTCCACAAAATAGTCAATTTCTTTCCTTTTTAGCCTGAGTTCGATTAGTAGTTTTTCTTGTTGGTCTTCCATTAGAGTAGAGTTAATGATGATTGGGTTTCTCCCTTTGTCCTCTAGAAATCCATACTTCAAGCCTTCCGGGAGATGCTTCAACTTTGTCTTTACTGTTGGTGCTTCTTTTTCTTCAGGATTCTTTTCTGGCGAGGCATATTTCACAATTTCAACGACTGCATCCTATTCATCACAACATCCATCCCATAGTTGGTTTAGATATTTGGCTAGTTCAACAAGATATGGATCTTCTAAATTAGGACTAGGGTTATTCAATGATCTCATTAGAGGGCCAACCATAACATTTTTCTCCTGAACTTCCGCATTGAACTATTTATAATTGTCCATGAAGTAGACTGATTCAAATGAGGACAATTACCTCATAGATTCTTGAACACTGAAATTGATATGGTATTTTCCTACTCTTATGGTAATGGTTCCTGCTTCTGCATCAATTAAAGCTCTCTTCGTAGAAATGGAGGGTGGTCAAAAAATCATAGGGCATGTCAGATCTTCCACAATATCTATGATGATTAAATTATAGGGGAAAAAGATTCCAACATGGATGGGAACATTGTCTACTATCCCAATGGGCTTCTTGAAGGAATAGTCAGTAAGTTGAATGCATATTCCAGTGTTGGCCATGTCGGGTGGACCTAGTATCAGGGCTAATGTGAGGGACATTCGACTGATTGTTGCTCAAAGATTAGCAATCCTTGTTTTACCTCATTGTCTCCCACATTGAACGGGATAGTGTAGGTTTCAGGGTCCTTTTGTTTAGCCATCATTATTTCTTGGACAAAGGCACTAGACATCATGGAAAGTATGACTATTTCAACTTCATCTTTGCACCCTCTCTTTGTAATAAGATCATTGAAGAATATTGTGTATATGATTATTTCATCAATGTCAAGATGTAATTTCTTCATGGCGTCTAGGAAGTTTTCGTACCTCCTTTTAGATGAGATTTTATTAGATTATATGGGAAAGGTATCCTTGGTTCATAGGGGTCCCTATTGGTTATGGACTCTTCAGTTGCATCAAGATTCTACTCCTTCAATAGTTTCTTTACACAACCTTTTTCTTTTGCATTGACCTTCTTAAGAATAACTTCAATTTCATGTTCTTCTTCTTTTAAGTTATCTTCAGGTAGGTACTCAGTGACATGAATACTTCCTTGAGTAGACTTGTTAGTTGACTCTTATAAAACTTTGCTTGATCTAGGCTTGACAACAAAATGACTCTATACTAGCAGTTAATAAATGCTAGTATACGCTCATAATTGTCAGCATAGGTTATACCAACAACCTAGAAATGTTGGCTACACTAATGTCAGCATATACATTTACCAACAGTTTTTTAGGCTTTTCCAGTGTTTTTAACCACCGGTATATGTGTGTCAGGTTAACTCATATCAGTCCTTAGGCCTCTCTATTGAAACTTTTAGAATGCTAGAACACATTATATAGTCGCTGATATATATACTATTGGCGTCAATAATAATCAAAATTCTTGTCTATATGCCAACATTGAGAAACTACTGGTATTGATGCTATAACAACCTACAAATAAATGTTTGGGTACATGGAAGGAAACATGTACATTCATAGTAAGAATGTCAATATAAAGTGCTTTAATACAAAGTAGAAAAAATGTATCCTAGAATTATTAGAGTTCTTGTATATCTGGGTAACATATGTTAAAATATTGTTCAATTTTTTGTCTAGAATGCACAAAACTCTCTTGAAACCGTACAAATCACGTTTAAGTCTATACCACAAGTTAAACATCCACATGGGAACTCTGTATCTTTATAAAACTCATCCCATGAAAAATTACAAACATAACCTTAAATATGATTGTTGTTAAGAAGAAAATAACCATATTTCATATTTCATATTTCATATTTCAAATAGTTTCAACAACATAGGAACATCCACAAAGTTATATGATGCTAGATGAACACAAGAAGTGATGCACTTCCTTCAAAATTTTCACCAAAACTAAAAAAGAACTTGATCTATTTTGATTGTGAATGGTGTCCTCTTGCTTCATGTTTCTCCATGATTAGGTATTCCCTGCATAATGAGAATCATGAATTATGACCATTAGTTCTAGTGATCATAGAACTTATAAAACTACATGTAGCTGAAAAAATATAAAAATTCAACAAACATTCAAAAGCATGTCACATAAAACAATTTTTCTAAATTTTGATACTATAACTGAACATCTTTCTAAATAAGTACTAATCATGTCATATCTAGAAAGTATTCAGCCTCTCTTTGATTTAGGATGATGCTCTTCAATGACAAATCATTATGCAATAATAAGACATAATTTCATAAAACATAAACACATGATGTATTTTGTATGGTTCAAAAATATGAAAGTGATTAAAATATGTTAGATGGTGTCACCTAAATGTTATTGATGTTGTGGATCTGCTCTCCTTCATGTCTCGAGAGTCTATCATCAAGGAGTAGGAACTTCTCTTGAATTTTTTTATTTTGGACACACAAATTCTCTTCATGTGCAAGAACATCCTGCAATTGTGCTTCAAGCTCTAATTCACGAGTTGTTGGCTTCTTCCTCCAAGTGTTATCCCTCGTGACACCAAGATCCCATGAATAAAGTCTACCATGTTTTTCTAAAAGAACTTTTGAAAGTATATCATGTGGACCATTCTCTTTGATAACATCTTTTGAGTTCACATTGTGGGTATGGATCTCATTTATTTGTTGATGTATGTGACAAGAACATCCATTACTACACACTAATTTCATATTGGATCAAAAATTATAATATACAATTGTACGAGGATTGGTGTTGCTTGTGGTAAAGGTGTTGCATCATTATAAAAATGAGTCATTCTTCGAAGTTCACATTTTGAAAGCACCATTCCATTGCTTTATCTACAAAAATTATATAACAGTTTAAATAAATATGAAAAAATCAATCTTGAAAATGATAGTGAATAAAAAAATCTAGACCATCACGTTGTTTCACCATCTAGGACTTGTCCATAAACTTTTTATTTAACAAATCCAAAAAATAACAATGTATCCATACACAAGTGTTATCATTAGAAGATAAACATAAAGAATTTAAGCTCAAGACAAGTAGCCATTAAATTTTAATTCTACATCCAATATCATAATAATTGTTTTATTATTCCATATCTACTTTTTTGCTTTTGGTTATGTTGTTTTCATAAATGGAGTAAAAAGTTCAGAAATAGTCAAGAAATAATTAAAATAAATTGAGTGTGCCAAGAAACAAATTAAACTAGGATACAAACATATGAAAAATCATGGACAAGTTCAATAAGAAAAGAAAATATCTAGGTGATTAATTAACATTGATGTCTAAATATCTACTCATTTATAAACTTACATTGAACTATATACTTTCAAAGTGAACCATTGAAGTCTGCATATTTGCAAGTTCATGGTTAATAAGCTTACAACCTCCAACATTCATCATCTATTATATTTATATGTATGTAATTTGTGTACAAATCATAATATTGATTTTCTGATAGTAGTGAATTAGAATACAAGTAGTTTAAAATTTCATCAATATCATGTCCTCAAAAAGTTTGAGTATTACTGTGGATAGTTTATTGGTACATAAGAATGCAATCAATGCAACAATAGTTTTAGTTTTCAACAGCGGCCTCCCAATAAAGTCAATACTTCTGGTTCCACATTATATATCGTTAAGAGATCAAAGCTGGATACAGAATCATGACTTTGACTACTCTGGACAATACAAGGCCTAGTCAACAAAATTGAAACTGATTTTTAACTAGAATCGAGAAGAGAATTTCTACATTATTAAATCGTCACATGCAATCTTAAAATAATTTGATATATACAAAATACTAAACGAACAAGTCAGACAATATATGTACCGGTGGCCTCTGGAGGAAGAGAACGGATTCAAAGACTTAGGTCTCCCTTAGATTCCTACAAAAATATGAGCATTATGTTTAATCTTCTAGTCAAGAACACCAAAATATTGTTAATATTAATTTTAAAAGATGACTTTTTAAACATATGTACTGCTGGCATTAGAATCTTGTACCTTTCTTTAACATTGGCCGGTCAATACTCTTTAGTCAACCTGCGATGAAATTTCAATATCATTTACTTATATTACAAATAAACATTGGTGCAGAAGGTTACTTGACCAAGGTTCTCGTTGCTGTGTGGTTAGAGATACAAGAGCCGCAAGTTAGAAATATACTTCACCAATGTTCCCAAGAAGATGACTACTTAGCTTCCCGCCGCAAGTATCCAATGACGTCAACCTTTTTTTCTCATGTAACTCGACAATTCGTATAATATTGTGGAATTCGATTGGTGATAAAGTGAAGATATGAACACCTTTTACGACGTGAACAGTCTTCACTTCAGGAAAACGCTGCCAAGAATCTTTACTCCAGGACATCACTGCTGCAATGCCGCGCGGCTGCCGGCTGCGAGGTGGCTTGAATTCTTGATCTCGTTTTGTATTAGGGTAGCATTCGGCTTCCTTTATAAAACTAAAAAATGATTAAAAAACTGTACAGTGTTAATACAATAACCGATCACTTTCAAAAGGTTAATTTAATTTTCCATTCGTATCATGAAAAATCTTGTATCTAAGTAGTTATAAAATCAGTGTTTTATATGTATTTTAGCAGCAACAATAATGTGTCGGTGAATGCGGTCTATACCAGCTCATCACTAATAGTGTTGGGATAGGATGTTGGCATTGACAAGGTTTCTTGTAGTCGTAGCCATCTTCACAATCAAAGTTGTTGAAGGGATCTTCGCTTGTGGGTTCTTGATCAACTCAAATAGTTGTTCTAGGTGTTGATTGATCTTTTTTTGATGACTTGCATATCATCCATCTGTATAGCAATGCCCCCTATCTGGGAATTGCATCATATTCAGTAGACATGTAAAATTTGATAGAGTTTTGGCTCAATTGTTCGTATATAGCAGTATGTCTTTTTGTGTAGGTGAACATTTCAGACATCAAATTTTGCTTAGTAGAGGTATGGTTTTGTCTTTGACATGTTTCCCCAGAGTTTTGGTTTTGTCCTTGAGAGTTAGTTTTGTTCTGCTGATAGCTCATATCTTGGGTGAATCTAGTGGGTCCACCCCTTCTAGCAAACCTAGGTGTTTTGTTAAGTGGGATGTTCAGGGTGTTTAAAAGTTGAGCATTCTCAGCTGCATCTTTATTCCTATAAGAGAACCCACAATGATCTGGCCTCTTGAAATTGACATATGAGATGTTTTGTGTATCACCTTCTCGGTTGTCTACCTTTGGTTGGATATAGATGCAATTGTCCACTCTGTTCCTTCCTTCTCGCATGTGACACACTTCATCACCATTTCAACCCTTTTTCCCTTTGTTCCCAAAATCTTTGAGCTTACAAACGTTAGTAGAGATCTTCTGAATTTGAGCAATTAGATCTTCAAGGGCCTTTGATTCAGTTGTCATCCCTTCAAGAGATATCATGCTTACCATCCCTCTCTCATAATTAGGCCAGCTTATAGTGCATCCATGTTATCAATTATCTTTAGAGTTTTCTTTAGGTTCCTACCCAAAAATCACTACCTACAATGACATTTAGTGAAGTCCTTTATGTAGAGGTGAGACAATTATAGAAGGTGGTAACCAGGAATCCTTTGTCATAATGATGACGAGGGTAGTCCCTTTTATATTCTTGGAATATATATCATGCCTCATATAGGTTCTCACTTAGATTCTATATGAAACTTGTGATCTTATGTATGTTTCGAAGAGGTTTCTCTACTAGATAGAACTTAGTGACAAAAGTTTCAGCTAGATGTTCCCACCCATTGATGCTTTCTTTCTGGAAAATCTAGATACCATGAAAAGGCCTTGTCCCTTATAGAGGAATTGAACCCCTTGAATTAAATAACATCTTGTGGTACCTAATTCATCTTAATGGTGTCACAAATATTCTTAAAAAATCCAGGTGGTGATAGGGATTTTCATCCAAAGAGTTTCCTCCAGAAGTCCTTTACTAAATTAGATTTATGACTGCTGGCTTTAGCTCAAAGTTCAGAGTGTTAAATTGGGAATTTGGATTGATTGGATCGTGTGGCGAACAAATCACACGGATTTGGACCTCGATCTTCATCATTGTCATCATTGTTGTCATTGTTATTATTTTTGTTTCTATTTCTTTAACCATCACTAGGTAGAGGTCCTTCTGCTTCATGAAAATGTTCTTCTCCCTCTTATTCCTCATGATGATCCTCATTATGATTTTCTATGTGATACTCATAGATATCCTCAATGTTCAGGTTGAGGAGAGTCAATCTTCTTCGGTGAGGCATGATCCTTGCAGTCACCCCGACGGTAGTCCTTTTCACACTAACTTCCTTAAATAAGTCTCATGGCCGAGTTTAGAAACTAGACACATGATATGAAATATCCAAGAAATCAATGGTGATCTGATCTAAAGTGTGTGGTTACGTATGTCACTAGACATAAGCCATGAGAGTATGCTAAGTAGATTTGCGTTCTTAATAGTACTGGTTGCCTTGTCTCCAACAGCAGTGCCAAAATTTGATGACTAAAATCACATGTAAAAAAGGAGTGGATCTAGAGTAATTGAACTTCAAATTTATACCTAATACTTAGTAACCCACAACAACCATAATGTGGTCTGATGTAGTAAATTGGGGACAAAGATAGGGATAACACTTATATGTGTTAAGAATTGAAATCCTTAGCTTAGTTACACCAACCAAAAGTAAGATAACCGTTCCTTATCGAACATAAGTGTTTCAATGGGAAAATAACAAACGAGTAAAGTAAAAAGAAGATAAATTATAACAAAACATGAATGTTAAACATGATAAGATAATATGGATGCAAAACTTGGATTGGGTTTCACTATCTAAGATCTCACACCAAAATGCAATATCCATACCCATTGTATACCCTTAGAAAGTTTACAATCTATCATCATAAGTGTCTATTCCTTCCTCTCGATAGATCTTGATATAAGGTTGTATTTCTTTCAAGATGGAAACAAACAATCAATATATAACCATGTGATCATTAGCTTAAGCATTCCAATATTTTCATGCATTCATGAAACTCCATAACTCTTAGATATAGGTAAAACTACTCTCTCGAGGTATTAAAAATAAAACAACACAAGTATGGTATCTAATCATGCAAGTGAAGCATTAAGAATAAGAGTATAAAGATAAAAGTTGCTAAGAGCAGATACATTCAGTGAATATAAGTATTTACATGCTGGAAGAGCCTTAGTGGCTACTCCCAACCCAAGTGTTACAACCCCAATTTTGCATATGTTTTCATAATTGAAATGTATGATTTTCTGAATATGGACTTAATTGAAAAGGTTGTATGCTTTGCTTCAAAGGATGAATTTCTTTGCAAATCTCCCTTTTGATAGGAATTTCATGATTCCTATTATTAGATTAATCCAATAATGGATATAAAAGAGAAGAAAAGAAGAAAAGTCCAAATAATAGAAAAAGATACAAGATAATGAAGTATTTATGAGAAATACATAGAAATCTCTAGAAAGTGGCATTAATGTCCTTGATGGAGTAAATTTCATTTATAATAACCTTGTTGGTTGCTTTGTGGGCTTTATTGGCTATTGAATCCAATTAAAAGATAAAAAGAAAAATAAAGGAAAAAGGAATTTATTTAAATAAAGAAATAAATAAGAAAATGGGTAAAAGATAAGGAAAATGCTAAGGAATATTCCCAAGATGGGATTTCAAGCCATTAAGGTTCCTTGAGGTCTAAGGAATTCAAGATAACAATTTAATGGCAAAGGAAAGAGAAAATATGTGAGAAATATATATATTTAAGTGATAACTTGCAACTAAAGAAAAGGACCCGATTTTTTAGATAATAAGCCCAAATTTGGCATGTTTAAAGATTAAGTCTTTAATAAGATTCCCTTAAAATTTGGGATAAAACGGAGCTGTGGATTAGGAGTTGTGCTTTTTCCAAGTTATCCTAAATAATAAGAAATTATCTTGAAAATAGGAATTCAATTTCCTTTTTGGTTGAACGCGATGGATGAGGGCCGCTGGATCTTGATCCAACGAGCACCACTCATTTCCCAGTTCCAAAGGAAATTGGGCACATGCCGCAATCGGAGGGATCTTTCCCTTCGGATTTCTCGCAAACCTGACCATGTGCAAAGATGAAAAGGGCGTAGATGGCTCGAGGAGAAGATTCCGAGCAAGCCCACCCTAGATTTTAGGTGGTTTCTAAGACTCTGGAAGGAACGCCCAAAATGGCAGGTGATTCCGTAGGCAGTGAGGGTTGAAAACCCTAATCCATACGCTTGAACCTATATATAAGACCACCCTTGGTCTCGGCCAAGCCTCGTGAACTTGAACAACACGTTCCTAGCCCCAAATTCCCTTTCTGTTCCTCGATCACCCTCTGTCTGGTGAGCCTCCGCTACAGTGCCGCCACAAGTTCGGTTGGTAGAAAAGAGGAAGAAGAAAAGAAGAGGACCGTCCGATCAGGGTCCATGATGGGCTCACGAAGGATATCCACGACCCATGTTGTTTGTGCCTCCAGATCAGGAAAAGTGGACACGAGCGGCCACAACCATGAGATTGAGCCAACCGCTGACTGCAACAACGATCCGATGGCTCTTGTTTTTTTAGAAGAAAAGGTAAATAGCATCTCTGACTAGAAAATCTAGAAAATGCTTTTTCTTGCAAAAATTAATCAGGAGAAAATGAGGAATTCAATAAAAATATAAGGGAAGCATAATTCTTATTGCAATTCGAAAAGTATGTAAAGATTCTATCTTTAATGGTTTAACTAATGAAAAACTCTAATCTTTGATGATTAATGAATTGGGAAAGGTTATATGGATGTTTAAAGTTTATATTAACCTGTTGATTATAAAAAGGACGCATTAGATCCAAAAGGATAATATTTATGCATAGTTTGATAAATTTAAGGTTCTATGTACATAAATATGCTTTAATGGACCTTGAAACCCTAATGTTGGTAATTATGACTCTTAATGGCTTTAATTGTTCAAATCCATGGATAGAATTGAGATATGATGATTCTAAGCTATTTTGAGTATAAAAGTTCCTAATTGTGGATAAATACCCTTAATATGGTAATTAGAGTTTTCTAATGGATAAGAGTGGAATTAGCGATAAATAGAGTTCATATGTGAATTAGGACCATAATGAATTATGAGTTGTTAATATGGAAGAAACCAAATATGATAATTGGCCTAATGATCGTTTCATGACTTAAAAGGATAAAGATAGTAGTTTTAGTGTAAAAGAGGCATATTGGACTTAATTGACATTCAATTGTGCCTACGATGTTGACATTAGGGTTTGTGAACTAAAAAAGCATTAAAAGTGATAAATGCATAATGGAGGATAAAACCCTAATAAAACCCTAAAGTTGGCTTAGAAATCCTAAGGTGGAATCCAAATCGATCTTGAGAATGTTTTGAATAAAACAATGACACTTGGATGTTATGCATTATTTTCAGGATATTTTTTATTGCTTATTTGATTGTTCTTGAATATTATTACTTGGACATCAAGTTGCTCTGGATCAGGTAGGTGGTTACGCTTATGGTTAATAGCTTTAGTTTCACAGTGATTCATGGATGTTTTATCGGTTGCTTGAAAATAACTACTTGGATGACTTTTATTTCATGCAACTATAAAGTTACTATGACTATCACCTTAAATGTGTATGCATGACTAGCTTAGATCCTAGTCCTCCTCTGTGGCATTTCTAATGATGAAAAGGGTAACCTAGTACATGGTCTACCTATTAGGTAGGACCATTATGTTATCATGAGTTAGGAATTGGGCTACCTATGTGTAGTGCCATGCGACTCTTTAGCATATCATGAGTTAGGAATTGGGCTACCTATGAGTAATTCCATGCGACTCATCAACCCTAGGTAATGATCTACCTCCTAAGTAGGATCATGGGGGTTAATCGGGATCTACCATATGAGAGGAAGTATCCAGGTCCACTACAGGGATAGCGTAGAGGTTAGGATATGTATGGATTGAGTAGTTCTGTTTCAGATGTAAAGATTGCTTGCTAAACCATAATTGCTTACAATATGTTGTTATAGTTAATTGCATGAGTATTGTTTCCCCCACATACCAGCATATTCATTTATGCTGACCGACATTTTGTTTGTCGGCGTTTTAGGTACAACATTGAAAAGGTCAAACAGTAAAGTTGCATATTGTGAAAATAAGAAATAAAGTGCAAGGAGGATTAGTTAGAATAGATTCCATGTTTGGACAGAAGTTAGATATCCAAGTTTTTAAAAGGTATGCAAAGTTTTATTTTATTCCATATTTTCAGTATAGTCTTGGTAGAATTTAGTAATTATTATTGATTATTTGTTGAACCATTGATCCTGTTAATTGGGATAATGGCTCTAACCTTTTGGTCTCCCTTAATTAGGGGTTACCGGGAGGCGGGGTTATTACATTTGGTATCAGAGCATTGGTTCCTCATTTAATATGTAGTAATTATTAAAATTTACAAAATCTGTAGAACTCGGGGGAGTTATTAGAGGATTTTCTGAAAGACAGAGGTGTCTAGAAAAGGATCACGTCTGGGGGCTGGCAATATATTCCTCTGCACCACTAGTCGGAATATGAGGACTCTCAGATCTATGTGACTGCCTGGAAAATGTCTTAGGATCTGACTCGAAATAAGATACCTTTAGGATTCTCTCATATATTTTCATCCCTTCTCAACCCTAATTCTATAAAGATCATAAGGTTTAGGGTTTTCTCTCTCCTCCTCACCCTCTTGAGGATAGGGTATACATGATAAGGTTAAGGAATCCTCCACCAAAATTAATGAAAGCATGTAAATAAGATGTCATGGACGTAAGCTTAATAGTTTAAGCGTAAACTCAAGAATAGTTGCATGCTTAGGTTGTATGACATGTGTTGTCATGCCCTCAGGAGAGACCCGAAGTTAGACCATCTTGTCAGGAGGTTGAAGTAGAGTTAGTCTTGGAGGAAGAGACCTCCATTAAAGGTAGAGACCTGGCACATCCTCTGAGGATGATGCTAACCCTAACCCTAAGTGGTGGTTAAATAGAGAGATGGCATGATGAGATGGAAGTCATGGTCGACCTTGTGTGTGGGTTGACATGATGTTAGTTTTGAATCCCTATGATAGTGTGAGCCATGTGAGATTGGCTGACCTAGTACCTTTGGCAACCCAACCCTAGGAAGGGTCGTGCATGTTAGGGTGAAGGATAACTCCTTCACTAATGAGGTTAGTGATGACCCTATAGAAACCCTATGGACTGATATTAGCATGGCATAGTATGCACCCATAGTACGTTAGTAGTGCTGACAGTAGGATAAAACCTAGGCCAAAAGGGCATGTTGGATAGCTTATGAGATAAAGAGCCATGGATAATCTTGAGGGGACATACGTTTCACCCCTGTAGGTGTATGCATGTGAGCTTGATCCCCCTTAGAGAGAGGACCTGTAGTTGTAAGGTTGTTGTAGGGTTGAGCTCTAGAGAGAAAGAGAGAGTAGGGCCCAAGCTAGAAGGTTGGAAGTTTAGACTCTAGGTTAGGAGGAACCCTGAGGAGTTGAGGATGATGCGACCTAAGTGGATGGTTGTGATTGCCTCGTGCATGATCCCTGGAGGCTTATGGTATCTTGGTTTCCTTTAGGGGAACCAAACCCTAGAAGAAGGATGAGGCTGCTAGTACCTATGTGCAGATGATACATGTTCTTATCTTCTGAGGATAGGAAGAAGAGTTCCTTAGACCCTAAGGAGGTTTAATAATAGGTTGTGAGGCCTTATATCTAGTTGTTTGTCCTTGAGGAGGGCTCAACTCCGAGGTGTCGTTCAAATGGAAACATAATAGGACATACCTTGTACATGCTTGGTTCGTGATTAGAATGTTGAGCATGCAGTTGGACAACTCTTGTAGAAAAGTGAACCTAGGGTTCCTAGACCCAAGAGGGGAAGTAGTAGTACCTAGTGCACCTGATGCTCATGATGAGATTTGAGTTCCTATAGATTCGATCATGGCACTCCTCATGTTTTGAGGAAAAAGGAAACCCCTCAGATTAAGGATTATGTTTGATGAACCCCTACATATAGTTTGGGACATAGACATGTATGTATGATGATGGTCCAATGTTGAGGAATAGGAACAAGTATGACCTATCATGGAGACCTAGCATGGTTTAGTAGGTGGTCTTCTTGTTAGCTATGTGCCTTAGTAGCTTCCTAGGGATAAGCATTCTCATGTGAGTGTAAACCTTAGACATAAGGACGTTTGTGACCTTTTCTATTATCGAGAGATAGTTTTCCTCCCATCCCAGGGAAGGACCCTTCTGTAGGGTATGTATCAGCTTTTGTTAGGTTTGAGGTAACCTTAATAGGTCTCATAGGATCTTGAGGAGCTAAGTGGAGAGTACATAATATGTGAATAAACCTATAGACCCATAGATAGTCATCTCTAAGTGCCTGTGGATGTGTTACCATGGGGGTAACCAGTATGGGGCCTGACCAAGGTAGGTAGGTCGCCATGACCCCTATGATAGGATGTAAGTCAGACCATGATTGTAGAAAGAGATGATGGAGACTTGGGTAAGGTTCTATGTTGGATATGTACTATGTTAGAATCCTAAGTCCATCCTAGGGTCAAGTGGGGATAAGACTGATGAGAGTAGGAGTTTCCTAATTCCCTTGTTGCACATGACTATAGGGTCAGGAGGTAACATCTATCATTATTTGAGGGCCATGGGTTAGGAGATTGATCACCTTCATGAACTCATGGGACCCAAAGGGCAGATGAGGAGGGCACTCACTGATGCATAAGGGAAGTGGGATGACCCTAAAAGTGTCAGCACCCTACAGACCTAAAGGAGATGACCAAGGATGGTATGATGACCCGAGTGGGTTCAAGATCAGTTTTCTTGGGAGTAACTTTGATATCGAGATGATCATGATATAGAGACATATGTTGCACGTTTCAACTTAGATTTGAAGGTGTACTAGCAATGTGGGATGTACCATCTCTACTCTTAGAATAGGAAGAACTTTGTGTTTGGACGGTGGCCAAATGCTTATTTCCTCATGTTATGGAGGTGAGAGATAGGACAATACACATGCCATATACCAAGGATAGAGATGATGTGAGTGGAAACGTTGCTATGAGGTATGAAGATAGAGGTAATAACGTACCCTTGTGGAGTGTACGATATGTGGAAGGTTTACAAACATCAAGAGAACTAAGGTAGTCATATTACGAGGATGTTTTTATCATGAGCTATGTGGAATATATGAGGTATACAAGGTAGATGTTTGGTAACCAAGAGGATGAGCTTTGAGTTTACTTGACGAAGATAGACCTAGAGTCTGATATGAGATAATAAGTGGAATACATGGAGGGGTATGTCTTCACTGTTACCTAGCACCTAAAGATGAAAGGTGGTAATGGATGCTCATATTGAGACACAACTTCCTAGTTTAGCTAGCGGAAAGGCTGGAAGAGGTGGTTAGGTGAACCCTAACTTTGTGAGATATGTTTGGCTAACACTCAGTGATACGTTGACCGAGTTAGTGGTTGCTTAGTTAGCCAGCCTAGGGCTTGTTGTGATAGAAGGATGGTAGTAGAACCTCAGATGCACTTCTCTGGAAAAGAAGGTGGTGAAACCCCAACTAGAGTGTTTTAGGGTTTCTGAGGAATCAACCTTGAGGAATCATGACATATAGGAGATCATGATTTTAAGTTCACCATACACCATGGTACTACTAAGATAATAAGTGGAAGTAATACTTTGGATGCCTAAGAAGTGTAAAAAATTGCATGTGGCTTGTCGCCATGCATGCCAGGAGGTAAAGGACAAACACTAGTAACCCACTGAGTTGATACAAAGGATAAAAAGTCCCTGAGAGGGAATGGGAGTTCATCACTATGGATGTCATGGTAAGTCTCCCATGGACCGGAGAAGGTCAAGGTGCAATATGGGTTATGGTAGATTGCCTTACCTAGATGATAGGATCTTAGAGAAAGAGAGAGTACTGTCGGGAGACAGACCCGCTTGAACTACATATATGTAAGAGAGACGGTTCAGCTATACCATGATACGAGTTCAAAGGTTCTTGAGTATGACCTAAAGATTCACTTCCATGAGGTGGAAGTAGATACATGAAGAACTCAAGGTTATTAGTACATTTTATCACCCCTAACTAATGGTTAGTATGATCCAGACTAGAGGGTTTGATGAGAGCATGTGTGCTCATTCAGGGTGATACATGGAGACAATTCTTTTCCTAGATGATAACCACCATCATCATTATTGGGATGTAAAGAAGCTCTGTAAGAGAGGTTGTGTCAGTCACCACTTCATTAAGATGATGTTGGTGAAGGGATCTCGTGAAGGTCAGAAAAAGACCACAGTGTGTGTAGATGAAGTCACTTTGATTGTGCAATGGATGAAAAAGAGCCCAGGGACGATAGGAGTTGTGAGCTGATGCAAAGTAGACTGACATGTAGTTCACTATGGGAGAATATGTGATATGAAAATCTAACCCCTCTGATCTATAGCTGTGGAACCTAGTCCCCGATACATGGGTCCGTTTGGGATGGATTGGTGGAGAATGTTATGTTTAGTCTTACCCCTCAAGATAATGTGATGTGTGATGAGTTCCATGTGTCCAATTTACAGCACTATGTGAGGTACCCGGGACATGTGCTGAGCAATGAACCTAGTGAGCCACAAGGAAGGCTAAAATGACTTGAGTCACCTGTGAGGATTATAAATTCCAAGGTGAAAGAACTCAGAGAAAAGAATATGTGATGATAAAGGTTCTTTGGAAGTGCCATGGATAGGGTAAAGCCACATAGGGGCCAATGATGGATATGGAAAAGTCTTATCCTGAATTGTTTGTATGCTTGATGGAATTTTGAGGATAAAATTCTTATAAGAAGGGAAGGATGTTACAACCCCAATTTTGCATACATTTTCATAATTGAAATGTAATGATTTTATGAATATGGACTTAATTGAAAAGGTTGTATGCTTTGCTTCAAAGGATGGATTTCTTTGAAAATCTCCCTTTTGATAGGAATTTTGTGATTCCTATTATTAAATTAATCCAATAATGGATATAAAAGAGAAGAAAAGAAGAAAATTCCAAATAATAGAAAAAGATACAAGATAATGAAGTATTTATGAGAAATACATAGAAATCTCTAGAAAGTGGCATTAATGGCCTCGATTGAGTAAATTTCAATTATAATAACCTTGTTGGTTGCTTTGTGGGATTTATTGGCTATTGAACCCAATTAAAAGAAAAAAAGAAAAAGAAAGGAAAAATGAATTTATTTGGATAAAGGAATAGATAAGAAAATGGGTAAAAGATAAGGAAAAGACTAAGGAATATTCCCAAGATGGGATTTCGAGCCATTAAGGTTTCTTGAGGTCCAAGGAAATTAAGATAATAATTTAATGGAAAAGGGAAGAGAAAATATGTGAGAAATATATATATATATATATATATATTTAAGTGATAACTTGCAACTAAAGAAAAGGACCCGATTTCTTTAGATAATAAGACCAAATTTGGTATTATGAAATATTAAGTCTTTAATAAGTTTCCCTCAAAATTTGGGATAAAAGGAGCTATGGATTAGGAGTTGTGATTTTTCCAAGTTATCCTAAATAATAAAGAATTATCTTGAAAATAGGAATTCAATTTCCTTTTCGGTTGAACGCGATGGGATGAGGGTCGTTGGATCTTGATCCAATGAGCGCCGCTCATTTCCCAGTTCCAAAGGAACTCATGCACATGCCACAATTCGAGGGATCTTTACCTTCAGATTTCTCGCAAACCTCACCATGTGCAAAGATGAAAAGGGCGTAGATGGCTCAAGGAGAAGATTCCAAGCAAGCCCACCCTAGATTTTAGGTGGTTTCGAAGACTCTAGAAGGAATGCCCAAATTGGCGGGTGATTCTGTGGGTGGCGAGGGTTGAGTACCCTAATCCAGACACTCGAACCTATATATAAGACCACCCTTGGTCTCGGACAAACCCCATGAACTAGAACAACACATTCCTAGCCCCAAATTCCCTTTCTCCTCCTCGATCACCCTCTGTCCAGTGAGCCTCCACCGCAGTGTTGCCGCAAGTTCGGTGGGTAGAAAAGAGGAAGAAGAAAAGAAGAGGACCATCCGATCAAGGTCCATGATGGGGTCACAAAGGATATCCATGACCCAGGTTGTTTGCGCCTCCAGATCAGGGAAAGTGGACGCGAGTTGCCATAGCCATGAGATCGAGCCAACCGCTGACCGCAAAAACGATCTGACGTCTCTTGTTTTTTCGAAAGAAAAAGTAAATAGCCTCTCTGACAAGAAAATCCAGAACTTTTTCTTGCAAAAACTGTAGTAATTAGTAGGAAGGTCAGATGAAGGAACTTAATATATGAAAATTAATCAAGAGAAAATGAGGAATGCAATAAAAATGTAAGGGAAGCATAATTCTTGTTGCAATTAGAAAAGTATGCAAAGATGCTATCTTTAATGGTTTAACTAATGAAAAACCCTAATCTTTGATGATTAATGAATTGGGAAGGGTTATATGGATGTTTGAAGTTGATATTAACCTATTGATTATAAAAAGGACACATTAGATCCAAAAGGATAATCTTTATACATAGTTTGATTAATTTAAGGTTCTATGTACATAAATATGCTTTAATGGGCCTTGAAACCCTAATGTTGGTAATTATGACTCTTAATGGCTTTAATTGTTCGAATCCATGGATAGAACTGAGATTTGATGATTCTAAGCTATTTTGAGTATAAAAGTTCCTAATTGTTGATAAATACCCTTAATATGGTAATTAGGGTTTTCTAATGGATATAAGTGGAATTAGCGATAAATAGAGTTCATATGTGAATTAGGACCATAATGAATGATGAGTTGTTAATCTGGAAGAAACCAAAGATGATAATTGGCCTTAATGATCATGTCATGACTTAAAAGGATAAAGATAGTAGTTTTAGTGTAAAAGAGGCATATTGGACTTAATTGACATTCAATTGTGCCTATGATGTTGAAATTAGGGTTTGTGAACTAAAAGAGCATTAAAAGTAATAAATGCATAATGGAGGCTAAAACCCTAATAAAACCCTAAAGTTGGCTTAGAAATCCTAAGGTGGAATCCAAATCGATCTTGAAAATGTTTTGAATAAAACAATGACACTTGGATGTTATGCTTTATTTTTAGGATATTGTTGATTGCTTGTTTGATTGTTCTTGAATATTATTGCTTGGACATCAAGTTGCTCTGGATCAGGTATGTGGTTACGCTTATGGTTAATTGCTTTAGTTTCATAGTGATTCCCGGATGTTTTATGGGTTGCATGAAAATAACCGCTTGGATGACATTTATTTCATGCAACTATAAAGTGACTATGATTATCACCTTAAATATGTATACATGACTAGCTCAGATCCTAGTCCTCCTCTGTGGCTTTGCTAATGATGAAAAGGGTAACCTAGTATAGGGTCTACCTATTAGGTAGGACCATTAGGTTATCATGAGTTAGGAATTGGGATACCTATGTGTAGTGCCGTGCGACTCTTTAGCATATCATGCATTAGGAATTGGGCTACCTATGAGTAGTGCCATGCGACTCATCAAACCTAGGTAATGATCTACTTACTAGGTAGGATCATGGGGGTTAATTGGGATCTACCATATGAGAGGTAGTATCCAGGTCCACTACATGGACAACACAGTGGTTAGGATATGTATGGATTGAGTAGTTCTGTCTAAGATGTAATGTTTGCTTGCTAAACCATAATTTCTTGCAATAGGTTGTTACAGTTAATTGTACGATTATTGTTTCCCCCACATACCAGCATATTCATTTATGTTGACTGACGTATTGTTTGTTGGCGTTTTAGGTACAACATTGAAAAGGACAAATAGTGAAGTGGCATATTGTAAAAATAAGAAATAAAGTGCAAGGAGGATTAGTTAGAATAGATTCCATATGTGGATAGAAGTTAGATATCCAAGTTTTAAAAGGTAAGAAAAGTTTTATTTTATTCTAACTTTTCTGGTATAGTCTTGGTAGAATTTTGCAATTATTATCGATTATTTGTCGAACCATTGATCCTGTTAATTGGGATAATGACTTTGACCTTTTGGTCTCCCTCAATTGGGGGTTACTGGGAGGCGGGGTCATTACACCAACTTAAATGGATCAAAAACTCATGGTGGTGAGTGAAATTTTGGATTTACAAGTATATAGTGACATGGTGATGGATTGATGAAGGAAAGTGAACGCATTAGAGAAGAAGATGGAAGATACAAAAAATAGCAACTCTATTTGAAAAAAGGTCAATGGAGACCTCATCCTTCTCTAACTCCAATGATGGCATGTGGAAGGTGGGTATCAGCTCTGTCGTTCTTCTTCTCTTGAATAGGGCTTCAAGTCCTTCCTAGGAATGACAAAGATATGCTAAACCCTCAAGCTTTCTTCCTTGGATGCGGTGAACTAATGGTTGTGGGCTAAGGTTTCTGATGAGAAGGTACGTTGGCAACACTTTGTCTTCAACTCTTGTGATGAGCAACCCCTTCACAGTAGCATGGGGTGTGCTATTTATAGAGTCTTTTGTCGGGCTTGAGGTGCTCATTGATGAGCTTTGTATTGCTCCAAGTCTTCTAGGAATATGTCATGGTGTACATGCTTAACTAACCCAATAGTAGATGTACATAGTGCCATCATAGATAGGTGGGTTCTACTGGGGAACCATCAACAGGAAGTCTTCTAGATCTTTTGTTATCACTCGCAGACACACCATTCAAAGAGGAAGGTATGTCAGACCCATTGATTGATGCATGCTTCTAGACTGTCGGTAGATGAATGGTCATTGGTCTTTAAAAGGGTGTACCCCACCTAGCCATAAGGAGAGTGATGCTCAATCGAGTCACTAGAAGGCAAAACTAACTAGCATCCTTCAGTTGATGACTCACAACTGAGCCATCAGTATATGCATGCAAACATACATGTTGGAAGGAAGGGCTTCATCTGTGAAGAGTGGGACCCGATCGTCAGTCCACTCAATGGTACAAATATGAGCCAGGAAATATTTAAGTAGCAGAAAACATAACTATTTACAAAGTTAATAATGTTTCCATGTACATAACTTTCTCACCCTAAGGGTGGTACATAGAATGAAAGGTTACACATATAAACACATAAGCCCATATGGAGAGGATAACAAGTCTATTGCAAGCTATCCTTAAGTTCACCAATGGGCTCACAATCATCCTGAATCTCTATCCTATAAATCACCTGCACCAGGGTGGTTTGGGAACAACCCAGCAAATTGGAAACAAATTATATACATCAGCAAAAATTGGTATATGTGCACAATAGAAAATATTGTTGGCATTTTAGGGAATGAAGTACAAAAGAGGGAGTTCCCGCAAGAGGAGGCTATTTGAATTTAGGTAAGTTCAGGAGTATTACTTTTAAAAGAATCAATATCAAAAGAGTGAGGCATTCATATGAACAATGGATATTCTTGCCATTTTGAAGAAAATCACAAACATTAGTAATTAATGAAATGGATGTTGATTACCACAAAGACCAACATAATCCAAAAAGTAAGGTTGGAACCCATATATTCCAAACCAAGGGCAGGAGGACTAAAAACTAGGTGCCAAATAATTGAAGAATGATAGGAGGACTAAAACCTTAGTGTATGGCAAGAGGACTAAAACCTTAGTGCCTAAATATATAATATGTGGTAGGGGGAATAAAACCCCAATACCTTGCAAGACGACTAAAACCTCAGTGTCATGGTAGGAGGACTAGTTCCTCCGTGCCAATAGAATATGGTGTAACTACTTCTAGAAATGACTAGCCAACATCACATATGCATAATTAGTAGGCAAGCCATTACAAAGTATAACAAATACAAAAAGGATGAAAGCATCCAACATATAACAGGTGGGGTCAAAGGACCCGTATACATGTGAAGTAGGATTTCAACAATCATCAAAGGATAAATATGTGAATAATATATGACATTACAAAAGGATTCAAGAGACTCAAATGGATGAGTATAACTCAAATTATCCATCATGGATAAAAATATGGATTTAGTCATTATATTCCAAAATAAAATCGAGAAGAAGCACATACCTCATCTTCATGGTTAATGGTTAGTTCAATAGGCATAATTGATATCCATAGTTGAGTGATCATCCTAGAAACACATTATATATGGTATGCATACCAAAGTGAATATATGTATGCATTTCTATTATTGATTTATATCTATCTTATCCTAGTTTTGATCATCTACTAACATATTAGGATTTTTAACCTCATTAGTTGTACATGTAATTCCTTAGATATGCATTTAGTTATAATGTCAAGTTTCAACCACATAAGTCAAATTGTGTTTATTTTACATATGTAAGTGAGTAATAATACACATTCTCCCCATGTTTGGTCTTTTTGAGTGCCATTCTCTCCCCCAATGTCTTATAGCTAAAATGGTCCACTAGGCTAGGGACATTCATTACATGATATTTTGTTGGATCAAGCTACCCTTACTATACATATCATATGTGATTACCTACATATTTCTTGTTGTGTCTCTAATTACTATTAGATATAATAAAGTGTCATGCTTAAGTATTATATCTTTCATCCATCTGATTATACTCAAATCCATTGTTTAGTATAATACCAATTACATGGATAGCATTAGGGTTACATGAAAAAAGTCTACTAAGATATATGCTTGTACTACCCATACACCAACATATGTACATGGTATCATGAATAGTAATGGGTAAACATACTTGGGTATCCATATGATTGAGTTATATATATGATGATGTGTTGTGATCACATTGATTAGTAATAAAAGGTCATAATAAGTTGGTGTTAACAACTAAGTCACAAAGGGTGAAGACAATGACCTTTATAATTAGGTGTAATAATTTTGGCCGGTGTTATCTTTAGTCGATTCGACTCCTGGTCTTCTCCAACTAGATCAACCCCTGTCTGACAAATGGACTTAGATCTTTGTAGTGTGGCATGAATCAACCCAGTTCTGAGGTGCCACTTGAAGGTAGTTAGAGTCCTTAGGGATCTGTAGGTGAAGGAAGGACATTGTTGATGGAGTAATGCAATGGAGAAAGTGGAAATGTTTCTTGTGTTTTTGTATGTTGTGGAGTGAGACGCAGATGGTGGTGGAGCTAAACTAGAGAGGCCAGTCAGAAAGCTCCTGAGCTTTGAATCCTTAGTCATGAGCGATGGAGGCAGAGAAGGAGGCAGTGTTGGCCCTAATCATGGGTCAGGTTGATGTCAATTGTATCTACTGCATGTAGATCCCTCAGAACCTCCATGGTTGTAATTGGTGATGGATTCTGAGGTTGTAGGTCTTGATGGTGTTATTTATGAATTCATGGTGGGTGGCTAGTAGGGCATTGATGTACGACCGTGGAAGAAATGGTTGTAGTATGATTGTTGGCTAGTCATGCCCTGTATGGCTAGAAGCGCCAAGAAGATAGAGGAGGTTACCGGGGGGGGGGGTGCGTTCAGGATGTGGAACCATGTCCTTGGTGGTGAGGGTAGGTCTACTACCTTGTGCCACTGGCAGTCATGACTAGAACTAGTACATAACCAACCTTTAGTGTCGGTTATTTAAATCCCCTTAGTGTCAGTTTCTAAGAGACACCTATGTGGGTGCCGCTAAAAGCCCAACCTTTATGTGTTGGTTCTCAAACCGATGCCACAACCCTTTGCGTGCCACCGAAAACGCGCCGAAAACGCGCCACCAGGGGGTTATAGGTGTCGGTTATCCTCTTCATAACCGACACTGAATCACCCACTTACATGACTATATCATCGGTTTTATACAAATATCTGACACGTATTGCCACAGTCGTGCTGGCGTCATTAGGGAAATCGACGTCAGTACTAGTATGGAAACCGACACTGTAACCGTATGTCGTCGGTTTTGTACAAATAACCGACGCCTATGATTTGATTTTTTTTTCCTGTCAGTCTACATACCTACTGTGGCTGGTCGTAGGATGAGAAACCTGCAGTTCAGTTATGAACTACAGGTTTTATGACATCCATTGATATCAGCCAACAAGAGGCCACAAACCTGCAAAATTAACATGATGGACAAATTATTATATATGTGATTCACACTTATGTATAAGAAAATTTAATTCAAATTATTTTTTCATCACACGCATGTAGAAACCAGTAGCAACCTACAATTCCATTTATTTCATCTCTTTTCACATTCAGACACATGTAGAAACATTCATGTATTGATGATTTTCACACACATATGACAATTCATAAAAATCCATTCACATTCACACAAAATTAATTATGAGAACAAAGCTATTCTTTATTCATCATCATCATTGTGATCATTGTCATCAAAATCATATTGAAAAATTCCCACTCTTTACAAGGCTTTTGCCCAATCTTCTCTTACAACATCTAATTCATCTCTCGTATAGGGATCATGTACATCGAAACGCTTTTCACCTGTGTTGAAGTCCTCAGTTTTAAAGACCTACAAAGAGAATGACGTACATACATAATTATAATAATATATAATAAGATTCATATATTTCATATTATCTAACGAGACTATGTATAATACATGTTGTATGTTGTCAATTTCCAATACGGCATGTTTGATGATTAGGTCCATAAATTGCATCACATAGCAGCCACTTGCCCAACTAATGTCTTGTGTAGTACACTATAAATTGAAACATACAAAATATTCAAAAATACAAATAAGCACAATTCACATAAATAATATATACATTGGAGTCAGGAAATTACTTTCACATTCTCCCAAGTGAGTGTCAGTTTTTTTTTTCCTGGGGACCTTTCCTCCAGCTTTTTTGTACTCTTGTAAATCCCTATATATGTTAATGTAACATATTAAATTGCATAATTAAATAGTAATGCAGTAACAGATGTTAACATATATAAAAACATAAAATATTTCTCACGAAAATAATGGCCTTTTAATTGCATGTCCATATAATACATCCAACTCACTCCCCGCAGTATCTAGATAATAGACGGTGAATGTCTTGGGGACAATAACTAATAACTCCTAATGCTTAGCACTACAGGTAAGAAATTAGAAAATTAATAACTCAATATCCACAAAAAAATGTAATTTGATTAAGTCCAAATTATAAGAAAAGTAAACTTACTCAACATTGAATGGAGCTATTATCACCGTCTTATTATTTTTACCAAAATATTCAAAAGCATCACAGCAGTATGAAGTAATTGGAGAAGGGTTTGTAACTACAAGACTAATCAAAGATGGAACCAAAAATCCCACATGGGAAAACCCAAAATCTGTACATGTCTTATATAAGTGGCTGCAAAACATGTATTACGTATGCATTAATATATAAGAAACCAGATTGCCGTATATAAAATAAGGTATATGGATGTATAAACCAGATTGCCATTTGCATTAATCTCACCATATCCACATCTCTATCATAGATGTGTTCAACCATTCATACTTAGACAAATCCAAAATATCTTGTATAAATATGTTGTTTCCGAATGTTTGACCTACATTAATACGTATCCAGAACTTCTATTACGTATGCATTAATACGTATGCTAAACTTGTATAAATAGATTGTGATCATATGATTTACCTGCAACATTCTCCAGAATAGTAACATTTATAGGGAAATTTGGATTATGTTCGCCGATCCATACTGCCACACTCCTACAATTAGGACCTATCGAGGCGTGTAGGTCCCCTGGAAGCCAACTTGGTAGTCGAGGAGGTGGAGGCCGAGATGTAGCGGGTCTCGTCTTTTTGACCTGTATATATAATTTCCATATCAATTGACTCATACATATATACACACTAACAAAGTAAATTAATAAACATTTATCATAAAATATCAGTATAGAGGACATTCGCTTCGGGCCACAGTATCACTCCGCCTACTACCTCACCAAGTGTTTCAGCATCTGGGTGTGCATGAGGCAGTGCAAGAGTCATCTAGCCAGCGAGTATACGTATGGGGATCACACGTACCATGCCATCTCATACTGGACTCCCATGAAACATGCACCCTTTAAGGGGTGGGTAAGCCGATGCATCTACAACGATATATCCTTCACTTTGTAATCGGCATGGCTTCAACCCCTATAAATTTACGTAAAGAATGTTATATGCATATATACACAAACATATCATCATCTTGAACAGACTAGCTATTATATATGCCATAAAATTGCTTACAGAGGATGTGCTAGGTGGGTCTATAGGATTACTCCCAACCTCTATAGTACGACGAGTAGGAGAAGAGAGGTTCGCCACAGCTACTATCTGAGTGGCAGTTTGAGATGCCTGCCACTTGTAAAATGCTTCCTGGAGTCTTTTTTCAATTAAGGAATCTACCTATACATGGATAAAAGAAATGTTAGTTTCTAATTATTGAATTCTCTTTAGCAATAACGTTCTAAAATAAGAATAAGTTTCCTCAGCTTGTGAAAGTTCCACTTTTGGGATAGGTTTACACTCGGATGGCCTAAAGAACGCTTTGATGCCCACACCAGCGCCTGCACCCCTTACACATCCAGGATGCTCTGGGTTACCTAGAACAACTGTCAGTTCATCCCTTGTGCCCTGAGGGATGAACTTGCCTTCCTTCCTCTGCTCGTGCAGCTCCCGCTAAGCACCATCAACAAAAATTCATAAGTAAACATAACAATAATCAATACCGATAGATTGCTCTAAGAGTTTGATTTTTACCATTTTTGCAGCCGCCTCAGCGGTTGCAAGCTTCGGTATATCTCCCTTCTTGTTTTCCCTCCCCGCTATCCAAATAACATGACGAGGCAGAGGTGTGGGAGAAGCAGTAGAGGACTCTACAGTCTCCTGAGTAGCAGTAGGCTGAGTAGACTCAGCCTGTAGTCTTTGGCGAATGCCTGCATATCCTCTTGGACCCATTGTGTGGTCGTGCACATTCAGTGCACGCCTTGCTCATTGAGCATCACTCTTAGCCTAGTTAGTTAGCACATTGATTTGGTTAGTAACACTAAAGGTTAATCTTGAATAGGTGAATATATAAAAACGTATACTAATTAAATTGGGAGTGGCAGCGCTTAATACCTTGAATTCATCTGTTTTTCTTTGGGTAACAAACTCCTCCCATTCTCTGGGGTCCAAGTAGTTCCATTGTTGTGTGGCTTCCTTCTTCCTATATTTATTTTTTAAAGAGAATACAAACAAAAATTATTAGTGTAAAGTTAGCAAAATACTTATCAATGTCTAGAATTGGAATCTATCAAGAACCTATTCTCAGCATCACATATGTAATCTCGGGTGAGATTGGTCCTATAGTTCCTTAGGACCCTCCCACAATGTTGCATCACACATTTACGATGCAACTTTTCAGCCAGATCAAATATGCTCTGCAAATTAAATAGAATTGTTATTAACTAGTATCCTAAAAATTAGTAATCTACACAAATAGAATTACAAATAAAAACAACTCATACATAGTTCCTTCCATATGTGGTCTTTCTTCTCCTTAGGAACTCTATGCCATGATTCTAGGATAAGACTCCAATGGCTGCGAGTAAGAACCCCAAGATATGAAACAAATGCGTTGCGGTTCACTCCATATGGATTTCCTTCCTGACCAAAATCCACAGCCAATTTGGGTCCATTGCCCCTTTGTTGTATTAACTTGTTCATCATTGTGATGCCCCTCACTTTCTCAATTTTCTTTTGCTTCTCATCAAGTGTTGTAATTTCTTCAGGGGGTATATCACCAACCTAAAATTTGATAAAAAAACACACTTTCATAATATAATTATAAATGAACATATAGGGATATATTCTTAAAACTTACATTGTCAGGCGGTGCAAGCACATCCTCACCCTCACGGTGATCAACACGGTCCTGATCAACCATCTGATACAAGTATTAATACTTACACTTCAACAATTCATCACATTTGCAACATTATATACAAGTTAGCTTTATCAGTCATACTCATCTTAATACTAAACTTCTAGGGTTTTCAAGAAGTCATCCTTTGTTCAACATCATAAGAATTACATAATTCAGTAATCCATCAACACAACCCTAAATAGGGAATATTGCCACCTCACACTAATCCTTATGTATATATCATATTCAATTTCAGTAAGACTCAACAAACACTTGTATAATTCATTCTAATACATTTGAAATATGATTTTATAATGTCAATTCAATTGCCAAGCATATTGACCACTGACTTGATTTTTAGGCAATATTCACATGAAATAGCATAGTCATATCCATAGAATTTCCCATGGATCGTCAATTAATCTAGGGAATACTCAACCTCCACTCCTATCTATAGAGTTCAAACATCATTAAAAAATTAGGAAAGTTTTACAAGACGTCCAAAATGGAGTTTTCAAAACATAATTAAAATTTCAGATCAATTGGATATGTCAATAAAAAGATAAAATTCAAATACTAGATTGCTATATTTCAGTTTGAATACATGGCCGATTGAGTTTATCTTCGGTAAAATCGGCCGAAAAACAAGTCAAAAAATTCTTCCAACTAATATCTAATTTCTCCAAACTATGTACAAATTTCAACTAAATCCTAGTTGTATATAAAATGCTAAAAATCATTTAGTACACGACTATATTGATCAAATTTTGTATTCTTATGTTACCAAAACCCTAATTTTTGTCGATTAGGATTTTCAATTCTCAAACCCTAATTATGTGAATCAAATATGTTTAAATCTTTTCATTAGTTTTAAAACATAATGATTAGATTACCATAATTAATCAAGCTTTAAACAATGTAATAATGCATTCATCAACTTGATGAATCTACATATCAAAACTTTTGAGTGGTTGAAGTAGTGAAGATGTAGCATAAAACTACCTAGAATTCTAAAACTTGAACCGAGAGAGGATAAATATTGTGTAGAATTGATATGTGAGTATGTTGTAAATGTGAGTAATATTGTGTAGAACAAAATGCAGTTTGTCATAGAAAAATACAAAATATTGATGCATGTAAACCACACATATAAAAAGAAAGCACACAACCACAACCATAGGATTAATGGGCGTGCCTGTGATATAGGAAAATAAAAAATAGGGGGAAGGTAAGGGGAAAACCTGATAATGGGCGTGCAGGAGGGCTGGTCGTCGAGCAGAAGGGCTCTGGGCGGAGAGCTGGTCGCCGGCGTCGGGCAGAAGGTCGCCGGGAGGAGAGCTGTGGTCGGGCGGTCACCGGGCGAAGAGTGTTCACCGGCAGTGGCTGACGGAAGCAGACGGCGGCGGAGCCAGAGGTAGAGGCAGAGGCAGTACAGTAGCGGAGGCGGAGGCGGAGGTAGAGCAGCGGAATCGTCGGAGCAAAAACCCTGATCAGGGGAAATGATTGAAACAGAAGAGGAAGAGTCTGCCTCGCACTGTTAAGTTTACTATAGGTGTCGGTTGCTAACAACAACCGACAATAAAAACTATATGTGTCGGTTTGCAACAAAATATCGAAACTAAAGGGAGGCAAAAATTTTCACGGTTATTCACACAAAAACACAATGGCGTTAGTTATTGTCACACAACCGATGATAAAATGTGAGCAAATTTCTGTCTCGCAGAAAACCTTTCGTCGTCGGTTTATGTTTTAAAAACCGAAGATGTATGCCAATTTTTTGAGGCAATTTTTTTCGCTGGAAATTTTAATTTTGGCAGTTACTTTTAGGTGTTGGTTTCTTATTAAGGAACCAACACTGAATAAAAGCAGTACCCGTGTCTGGTCGCCCTTCAGAGATTGTTGTCGGCTTATTTTATACACCGACACTGTATGGTTTAGGTGTCGGTTTATTATTACAACTGACACCATTAAAAGTGACGTTATAAGCCATTTCTGTACTAGTGTAGGCTGAGGAGGAGATGATTGTCGGTGATCAGTAACTATGGGGGAGACCATCGTAGCGCATAGGCTGTGCCACCTCTATGCATGCATGCTGACCACTAGTTTCTGATTTTCACATGGCGATGCTCTATTACAATTCAGGTGGTTGACAAATCTCAGAAGGTGTAATGATAGGGTGAAGAAGAAGTTATGTGTCAACATTGTAGTTTGTGTAGACAGTGACAAAGTCTCGTAGACTGCATGATGATAGGTAGGTGGTGGTGGTCTCCTATTGTCATAGCCACCATAGGGCGCATGGAGAGGGGAGTGCCCTCAATCTATGGTTAGGCTTTTGGATGTACTTGAGGAAGGAGAAAGGAAAGATGGGGAGAATGAAGGGAAAAGGGAATGGAGAGATGAAGGGGAGGATAACGACCGTCAGTTACTGGTTGAACGCAACCTCCATCATGAGGAAAGCAAGGAATACACAGAGGAGTCTCAAATTTTACGTAATTAAAAAACCATGAAACAGAACATAATGGAAAGAAATAATGTGGTTATATAAGTGATCAATTAATACATTTGTTGACCATATGTTTCCCTTTTAATCTAATTTGGGGAGCATTTAACGTTCAGTTGACCTCAAATTTTGCAAGGTAGACTAATTAAGATACAAGGGTACACATTTAACATTTGTTTCACATTTTTAAAATATTTGTTGTTATTTCCTTAATTGTTCATTTAATGTACCAATTACTTTCTAATAGTTATTTGTGATATTTAATTTTCTTATTTAATGCATGTTCTTTAGGCACATACTCATATGATAGTGTAGAGCATCAAACTTAAAATTTAGTTCATTAAGTTCTACTATTCATTGTATATTTTACTTATAGACCCATTTATTTAGACTATATGTGTGAAACACATTAAAATAACAAACTATCATATTCGTATCAAAATATTATAATTTTTGGAGAGAAAGGAAATTGATTTATGTTATTTTTATGAAAATGTTCTAACAAAAGAAGAGGGATGTGTAAGGTACCTAGATTTGGGTATGTTACATCATAGTTCTATTAGTAGGTAGACACTCTACCATCAAAAGGCCACTTGAGTGAAACCATTAGTGGTGAGAACCAATCGGTGATTAGGCCAGTAGTCTTCTATGTCAATGTATCTATTGTCATTCTTGAATGATGGAAAAAGAGTGAGAATCGATCATGGGGACCAATGGAGGGCCTGTCTTTAGGGGTCCTATAACATATTGAAATCCCCTATGTACCTCTTTGCACTCTTTTCTATAAGTTGTGTCCTTCATTTTCGTTCCATATGTCTTTGGATTTGAATTAGTGGAACTATGATGGTTATTGGATAAATGTTTCCCCTATATTCGTAATACAAGGTTGTATGCACAAATACCTCAGTTAGATTTAGATAATGAGTCTAAAATGCAAATTTCACATTTAAGTAATAAAAAGAATAAAATGTTTTGTCCTGGAACTTTCTAGCACTTTATAGGATAGGAGAAATGAGAGAAAATCTGAATTTTATATAAAGGCGAAGATAAATGCAATAATAAAACGTAATATGGGATTTAATGGATGGAAGAGGATAATGAGAAAGATATTGCACCAATAATTATAATTGGAAACCCATTAGGATAATATGATACTTAAATTCATTTCCTTGCCTATATTTATCCCAGCCCCAATGACCGCCATCACCTTACCAACCTGCTCGTGCCCCAAATTTGGCATTTCATGGACGAACTGACCACCAACTAGCCGCCGACGATGCCTGGCTTGCGGCACCCCTCCTTCTCCAGTTGCTTCGTCTCCGTTCAATCGAGAGGTACCATCGGCTTCGGCTTTCCTTTCCCTTTCTTTCGAGTATCTAAGCTTTTTATTTGGTCAAGTATAGTGGTTTTGCCCAACTTGAGCCGAGCTAGCTGCTCGCGATGCTCGGGCGAGGGGAGGAAGACGACCCCTATCGTTTTCCATTTTTGCCCCTGGTCGCTTGCCTCTCTTGGGTTCTGCGTGAGGGACGATTCCGTCTTTTTCCTCTGTTTTGACCCCGGCCGCTTGACTTGTTGCGGCCATCCCTGAGACGTGGGTCACCGCTCCCAACCGCCCCCGACCGCTCGCTTTGAGTGTGGTTGCCTACGTGGCACACGCTGATTGGTCGAGACAAAATATTTTCTACAAATTAATTCTGTTGTCAAAAGTTAAAAGTAGATAGTGTTTTGAAATTAGGAAAACGAGACCTATTCATTAAAAATAATTTTGAGTTTTTATTTTGATGTTTGCGAAAACGTAATTTTAGAATGATTTAATGAACCTAAAATCACTAAAATAAACCCTAAAAGTCCATGTTTTCAAAACATACAATATTATATGTTATTTTGATCAGGAAATCCTAACTAAGATGGTGATGAGGTTTTTGGAGTCTAAATCGATGGTTTGCGCAAAAAGTTAGTGAATTAGGGTTTTCAATCTTTTAAATGAATGCATGTAATTCTAATTTATAAATCTAATGATGTATTAGGGAAAGTGGGTTCATAATTCGTGTGAAGAGTTGGAAAGGGAAATTCTAGAACACCTGAGGCAAAGGTATGTGTTTTGATTGTGCATCTACCTTTCAGTTGGGGAAAACATTAAGCCTTTAACCATAATTTCTTATGAGGTTTAACCTGATCTAAATCCTTGAATCTTGAAACCTAAATTGCTTATTGCCTCAAAAGTAGATGTAGTATTATCTTGATTGGGTATTCATGCCCCACTGCCATGTTACATATTCTTTTGCTTAACCTTGCCATAACTCTTTTGTTATCATGTAATTAAATGATCTATTCAGTGTTTAAGTAGTGGTACTTATGTACAACCACCCATAGAGGGCATGTATATAATCTCCCTAGGGGAATGTTTATAATTCTCCCCAATATAAATTATAGGTGACTGGAAATGTCTTATTCTTCCCTCACCTAAGGTTAGAGGTCCGGTAGGTGCCTTAACCGTACTTAGTTAGGTAGACATATTAATTTACATGCAAAACCCTTATTTATTTTGTTATTGGAAAGTTTCACTATAAAAAGCCTCATACTCTTTGATGTCTCTCTTTAAACCAAATCTCTAGCCTAATTTACTTGTTACAACTTTCATTGCCATTGTTAGAATATTCTTGTAACACATACTTTCTTTGTTTTCCCTCTTGTTGGGTGACTTCCCAACCACCCAGGTGTTGGTGCTGAGCAAGGTGAATGAAGGGCTTGAAGAAAGGTTCCTCTGCAGTTGATCGTTAGCTTGTCAAGGAGAATGGCTAGGTTGCTATAGCTAGATCCTCTTATCCTATCTTTTCTTTTAGAAATTATTCATGTAATAAACAATAAAGCCATGTGAAGGCTTATTATTTCTTTCTTTCCGCTGCTATTGACATTTTATTATGTATCTGGAATCATGCTTATTTACTTGGAATATTATGCAATCATCCTCAAAGTCTCTAATTCTTGTTAAAATTGTGGATGCTTGTATTTCCTTTAAATTTTAGTAAAGAGAAGATCTCGCCTCTTTATAGCATGGTATCAGAGCCTTTAGGCAACTATTAGGGCATCCAGTTGCGGCAAGGGTGTCTAGAAAGGATCAGGGTATCGGGAGCTGGCAAGATTTTCCTCCGCACCACTAGCTTGGTATACGAGGACTACTGTGCCCATATGATCTGGCCTGGCCTGCGCCGATACAAATTGCCCAAAATAGTATGCTTTTAGGCAATATCATTCTAGTTATCCTTTTCTCATCTCTATTTCTATTCCCTTCTCATCTATGATTCTATACTCCTGAGAACTTAATATGTTAACCCTAATTTTCAGGAGAGGCGACCTATTTGACAACGTGAACCAGGAGTCGACCCCTAACGACCCCAACACTCTTGCGACTCCTGCGGCCAACCAACCATCCTCTGGTGTTCCAGCCTTCACACATGAGCAAGAAATGGCGATGTTGCGACAGTTGTTGTCCTCCACCATGATGGGACAACTCAACACCATTACTGCTGTTGCCACCAAGCCGAGGGAGTTCACCCTCACCGACTTCATCAATATGCAGCCACCCTACTTCAAGGGTGAAAGTGAGCCTAACATTGTGGACAAAGCCGAAGACTGGGTGTTGGCCCTGGATCGGACCTTCGAGGGCATGGTGTGCCCTCCTCACCAGAAGGTTCGGTTCGCGACGTACGTGTTGGATGGACCGGCACGCATTTTGTGGAACGGTGTTGCCCGCACTCGGGACACCTCTTCCATGGAATGGACCCAGTTTCTGAAGTTCTTCAGAGAGAAGTACATCTGCCCTACTTTCCTGAGGAAGAAGGAGGTTGAGTTTTACAGTCTCAAGCAAGGAAGCATGAGTGTGGCCGACTACGTTTAGAAATTTCTGCTACTAGAACGTTACGCCACCGACCTTGGAGCTGACAGAAGAGCAACCATGTTCTTGGAAGGCCTGAACTATCATGTGGGTCGAAGCCTCGTTCCGCAACTGCCACTCACTTTTCAACAAATGGTGGACAAGGCTCTCACCATTGAGTCATATCCGGGGTTTCAAGCTTCCAATGGCTTCAGCAACAAAAGGAAGAATTTGAACCATCATGAGAACCGTGGACGTGATCGTTGCAACAGATGCAATCGTTACCATTCTCCTGGCAGATGCCCCGCCAACAATGCACCTGCTCGTAATGGCAACCGTCCTCCACCAACCTGCCATGAGTGTGGCCAGGTTGGGCATATTCGACCCAACTGCCCCCGTTTCCAGCAAGGGCAGAATAATGCCCCGCAGCCGCAACAACCGAGACAGAACCCACCGCCGCGGAACAATAACAACAACAACAACCAGAACCTGAGGCGTCTGCCAGCCGAGAGGCGGAATGGGAGAGTGTTTTCTCTCAATGCTGAAGAAGTTGGTGAAGGCAATGAAGTGATTGAAGGTACACTGCACCTCTATATGCATCCTTTAAAAGCCCTGTCTGATTCTGGTTCCTCCAATACCTTCATATCTAGTCAGTTTGCCTCTATGCTTGAAATCGAATCTGAGTTTATGGATCATGTGTTAGATGTAAGAACCCCTAGTGGTAAAATCTGCTCCTCGTACCTCCAAACTCCTACCTTGAACCTCTGTATATCTAGAATAATGTTTCCCACAGTTTTGGTCTTGGTTGATATGACCGTCGTTGACATCATCCTGGGTATGGATTGGTTAAAGAAGTATAAAGCAGTTTTGTACTGTGAGGAATCCAAGGTTAGTATGTTTCATCCTGATGAAGGGAAAGTGTGTGTCAAGGGCAAGAAGAGAGGAGAGCGACAATTCGTCATCTCTGCCATCAAAGTTGAAAAGCTCATCTCGCAAGGGTGTAGAGCCTTTCTAGCCTGCATAGTTCTCGATGCTACACCTCCTGCTCTAGAACATGTTGATGTGGTGAAGGACTTCCCAGATGTCTTTCCTGAGGAGTTACCCGGGTTGCCACCAACTCGCGAGGTGGAATTCTCCATCGAGCTTATACTTGGAACTTCACCGATATCGAAGCCACCCTACCACTTGGCCCCTGCCGAGCTGGCGGAGTTGAAGAAGTAGCTTGAAGAGCTTCTCGACATGGGCTTCATTCGCCCTAGTGTTTCCCTTGGGGAGCCCCTGTCCTATTTGTGAAGAATAAGGATGTCTCTTTGCAGATGTGTATGGACTACCGCATGATCAACCAGGTGACAGTGAAGAATCGTTATCTGTTGCCGCACATCGACGACCTATTCTATCAGCTGAAGTCAGCCACCGTGTTCTCCAAAATGGATCTGTGAAGTGGTTACTACCAGATGTGTGTAAAGGATGATGATGTCCCGAAGACAGCGTTCAGAACCCGTTATGGGCATTATGAATTTATGGTCATGTCTTTCGGTTTGACAAATGCTCCTACTGCGTTCATGGACCTGATGATCGAGTATTACTCCCATACCTTGACAAGTTTGTAGTGGTGTTTATTGATGACGTTTTGGTTTATTCTGAGACGTTGGAACAACATCGCGAGAACCTACATATTGTACTCAACACATTGCGAGAAAATCAATTGTATGCAAAATTCTCAAAATGTGAGTTCTGGATAAAGGAAGTTATGTTTCTTGGTCACGTGATTTCTGCCGGCCATATAGCTGTTGATCCTACAAAGGTAGAAGCTGTGACAAGGTGGACTGCTCTGAAAAACCCATCTAAAATCCGTAGTTTCGTTGGTCTAGATGGTTACTATCGAAAGTTTATCAAAGGGTTCTCTGAGTTGGCTTTACCTTTGACCAAGCTGACTCGAAAGGAGGTCAAGTTCTTATGGACCCCTGAATGTGAGGACAGTTTTCAGAAGTTGAAGAGAAGTCTGACTTCTGCTCCCGTGCTGGCTTTGCCTGTTGAGGGCATACCCTATGACATTTACACCGACGCATCCCGACAAGGCTTAGGGTGTGTTTTGATGCAAGACGGGAAGGTGATCACCTATGCTTCTCGATAGTTGAAACCTAATGAATCTAACTGGCCTACGCATGATTTGGAGTTGGTTGCCATAGTTCATGATTTGAAGATCTGGTGACACTACCTCTATGGCGAAAAGTTTGAAGTCTTTTCTTATCACAAGAGTCTGAGATATCTGTTGACTTAGAAGGATCTGAACTTGCGTCAGCGTAGGTGGATGGAGTATCTTAAAGATTACAATTTCACCATCACCTATCATCCTGGTAAAGAAAATGTCATAGATGATGCTCTAAGTCGCAAGAAACACTACTACAGAAATAGCATTCAGTGACACTTTTCTGGGCGTCGGTTATTAGGAAAAACTGACGCCTTCTATGTTAGGCGTCGGTTGTTTACGACAACCGACGTCTATATTCGAAGACCAGCCAGACACGGGTACCGCTTTGTCTTCAGCGTCGGTTGTTTATAACAATCCGACGCTTAAAGTCGCCCGCGAAAAATAGTGTCCTTTTCAGCGTCGGTTATTTAGGTGGAAACCGACGCCTATGTGTGATGAAAATTTGCGCGAAAAGTGTCACCTTCAGCGTCGGTGATTAAAGGATAACCGACGCTGAAGGTGGTTCCCGCCAAACAATTTCATGAAATTATCGCCCAGTTGGACGTCGGTTTTCTCGGACAACCGACTCTAAAGACATTTAGGCGTCGGTTGTTGTAAAAAACCGACGCTATTTGGGACTTAATAACCCGCGGTGCCCGACTCTTCCCCTTCCTCCTGTTTCATTGCGAGCCCTTTCTGTTTCTCCGTCGATTCCCCACCCTGTCGCCGGCGATTTTCTTCTCCTTGTTCTCCACGACAGCGCCGTCGTGCCGCCTTCTCCGCGCCCCCTTCTCCGCGCCCCGCCGCCGCCTTCTCCGTGCTGCTGGAGCTCCCTTCTCCGCCGCCCCGCCGCCCCGCCGCCACTGCTGACGAGCCTGGAGCCCCCTTCTCCGCCGCCCCGCCGCCACTGCTGCTGGAGCTCGCCGCCACTGCTGCTGGAGCTCGCCACCGACGCCTGACGAGCCTGGAGCTCGCCGCCTCAGCCTGCCTGACGCCATCAGCTTCCACCTGACTCCCGCTGCCTCCCGCGCCAACAGGTATGCGCCAACTGGTTTTCTGGATATACACTAAAGGCCTTGTTTGATATGAAGTGCATTGCTCTGCAATTCAAGTCTTAGAGAATAGGTCCAGATGAATTCCACGTTTTCGGACCCTCTCAGACTACTACATAATATTCAAGTTTTTGGACCTTGCGTACAATGAATGCAGATTGCTTAATCCATTTGAGCACTATGACTTCCAATATGTATTTTTGAACAGTATCTGTCAATGATCACAAACTATCTAAATAAAGGAGCTAAAACATTATTGCACTTGAATTCGAAAACGATTTCCTAATAGCAATATCACAAACGTTTAGGGCAAGTTTCTTTATTTTCACCTTGTCGGTAGAACAGATTAGATTTACGTACGTCAAACCTCGGATGGATCCGTCCAATTTATTTTTGTGGCACCAATAGGAGATTCTTAAGATTATTTTAACATAGACCAATTGGGAACTAAACTATCATACAATCTCTATAGTGGCTCGCAAAGCTAATAATCACTTAATATATATCCATGTTTGAGTGAGTCAAAAACTGATCTGTGAAACCAGCTACCCCACTCATCTTTCTTTTTGCCAGTACACAACCGAGTGCAGCCCCCTGCTCGTACCTGGGAGCGAGTCAAAAGTGGACCCCACCAACCCCCCAACCCCCCAGTCAGGCATCTCCTAATGTTGGACAATGTGTTTGTTATAGGTGGTTTACATTTATTATATAAGAAAACGAATCTATGTTTCAAGTGTTGAACCTAATGTTGGACAATGTGTTTGTTATAGGTGGTTTACATTTATTATATAAGAATGACATCACATGTGTTTGTTGGCCTAGAAAGTCAACAATCATTGTTCTTTATATTACTTGTACATTGGTATAAATTAGAATGAACAATCACTAAATTATATACTGTTTGTATGGAGTCCGGCTTCATTGTAGATGTCTATTATTGTGTTTGTTGGCCTAGAAACCCGTCCAAGATTGACTCATTAGGAGTAAATCTTGGATAGTCCCCGGTTTGGGACTGTTCTTGAACACCTAATCTCACTTAGGATGTAAGTGTATAATGTGTATTGAGTTTTCAAGAAAATTTTGGTAGCATTTCCCCGTTTGTTCTCTAAGTACATATGTACTTAGAGAACAGCGGGGAAATGCTGCCGAAATTTTCTTGAAAACCCAATACACATTATACACTTACTAGTGAGATTAGGTGTTCAAGGATGGGATAGGTGGTACACATTTATTATATATAAGAATGACATCACATGTGTTTGTTGGCCTAGAATGTGAACAATCATTGTTTTTTATATTACTTGTACATTGGTATAAATTAGAATGAACAATCACCAAATTATATACTGTTTGTATGGAGTCCGGCTTCATTGTAGATGTCTATTATTGTGTTTGTTGGCCTAGAAACCCGTCCAAGATTGACTCATTAGGAGTAAATCTTGGATAGTCCCCGGTTTGGGACTGTTCTTGAACACCTAATCTCACTTAGGATGTAAGTGTATAATGTGTATTGAGTTTTCAAGAAAATTTTGGTAGCATTTCCCCGTTTGTTCTCTAAGTACATATGTACTTAGAGAACAACGGGGAAATGCTGCCGAAATTTTCTTGAAAACCCAATACACATTATACACTTACTAGTGAGATTAGGTGTTCAAGGATGGGATAGGTGGTACACATTTATTATATATAAGAATGACATCACATGTGTTTGTTGGCCTAGAAAGTCAACAATCATTGTTCTTTATATTACTTGTACATTGGTATAAATTAGAATGAACAATCACTAAATTATATACTGTTTGTATGGAGTCCGGCTTCATTGTAGATGTCTATTATTGTGTTTGTTGGCCTAGAAACCCGTCCAAGATTGACTCATTAGGAGTAAATCTTGGATAGTCCCCGGTTTGGGACTGTTCTTGAACACCTAATCTCACTTAGGATGTAAGTGTATAATGTGTATTGAGTTTTCAAGAAAATTTTGGTAGCATTTCCCCGTTTGTTCTCTAAGTACATATGTACTTAGAGAACAGCGGGGAAATGCTGCCGAAATTTTCTTGAAAACCCAATACACATTATACACTTACTAGTGAGATTAGGTGTTCAAGGATGGGATAGGTGGTACACATTTATTATATATAAGAATGACATCACATGTGTTTGTTGGCCTAGAATGTGAACAATCATTGTTTTTTATATTACTTGTACATTGGTATAAATTAGAATGAACAATCACCAAATTATATACTGTTTGTATGGAGTCCGGCTTCATTGTAGATGTCTATTATTGTGTTTGTTGGCCTAGAAACCCGTCCAAGATTGACTCATTAGGAGTAAATCTTGGATAGTCCCCGGTTTGGGACTGTTCTTGAACACCTAATCTCACTTAGGATGTAAGTGTATAATGTGTATTGAGTTTTCAAGAAAATTTTGGTAGCATTTCCCCGTTTGTTCTCTAAGTACATATGTACTTAGAGAACAGCGGGGAAATGCTGCCGAAATTTTCTTGAAAACCCAATACACATTATACACTTACTAGTGAGATTAGGTGTTCAAGGATGGGATAGGTGGTACACATTTATTATATATAAGAATGACATCACATGTGTTTGTTGGCATTTCCCCGTTTCTTCTCTAAGTATATATGTACTTAGAGAACAGCGGGGAAATGTTGCCTAATCTTTTCCTAATATATACTTGTTTCCTAATATATACTTGTTTTCTCTGATCATAGAATGGATAGATCATGGATGTCGATTCGTAATCGTTGTACCCCAGAGTTTATATCTGGTCTTGATCAGTTTATTAGATTTGCCGAGGAACATAGGAAAAAACCTACAGATAGGTTCTACTGTCCATGTAGGCATTGCGGTAACAACTTGAAAGTCAACACTGGTGAGGAAATCAAAAGTCATGTCATGTGCAACGGGATTGTACAAGGCTATACAGAATGGCACTGGCATGGAGAAATTTCAAAATCGAAACCAGTAGATGTCGATAGCGATGACGTAAATGTGAACGAACCAGTTCCAGCAGACATCGTTGATGCGATGCTGGATAGTTGTAGGGTAGAGCACACCGATCCACCACCTATCTTTACAAACATTGTGCATGATGCTGAGATACCGTTATACACAGGTTGTGCTAAGTTTACGAAGCTTAGCGCTGTCTTGAGATTGTATAAGTTGAAAGCTAACAATAGATGGAGCGAAAATGTTGGGACCAGTTTTCTTGCATTGGATGTATCCCTTTGAACGATACATGAGCGTTTTTAAAGGTGATGTTCGAAACCGTTATCGGCCTGAAGGGAGTATTATTGAAGGTTATGTGGCGAGAGAGGTTATGGATTTTTGCAATGACTTTCTCAGTGGTAATGACACTCCTAATAATGACAAGAATATTGACGAGGGCAAAGGAATTTTGGGATCACGGGTGAAAGTAATCAGCCGTGAGCAGTTGGAACAAGCTCACTTGTATATTTTACACAATATGGAAGAAGTGAGTGTTTATATCGAGGAACATACCAATTTCATAAAGAGACAACATCCTCGAGCAAGTTCAATGTGGCTTGCTAGAGAGCATAATAAGACTTTTACTAAGTGGTTTGAAGATAAAGTCTTACATCAACTATCTCAAACACCAAATGATATTACAGAAACTATCAAATGCCTCGCCTTTAAACCAAAACCGAATGTTATGTCTTATGAAGGGTTTGACATTAATGGATTCACATATTACACAAAGCGCCAAGATGATAAGAGTGTCGTCCAAAATAGTGGGGTCACTCTTCAAGCGTCGACTATGTACTTTGCAAGTGCAAAGGATAACAGTCCACGTGAAGCTAAAATGTCATATTACGGTGTCATTGAGGACATTTGGGAGTTTGACTACATAGATTTCAAAATTCCGCTATTTAAATGTAATTGGGTTGATAACACCAAAGGAGTTATAGTGGATGAATTGGGTTTCACTTTGGTGAACTTTGAAAAGATCGGCGAGAAGGGTGAACCATTCATATTGGCATCACAGGCGAAACAAATATTCTATATCGATGATCCTGCAAATGATAAATGGTCGGTTGTTCTTCATGGTAAAAGACAGTTCATTGAAGATCCTATAGATGAAGAAGAGTACTATGATAAGTATGATGACTCCAGTCCATTCTCAGTTGGGTTGCCAACTTCACAAAATATTGAAGCTAATGATGACTTATATGTGCGCGGAGATCACAATGAAGGATTGTTAATTGATAAAAGATCACAATTTTAGAGACATGTATGTTTATACAAATGCTAAATGTTTGCCTTTTTCTAGTTAATACAAATGCTAAATGTTTGCCTTTTTCTAGTTAATACAAATGCTAAATGTTTGCCTTTTTCTAGTTAATACAAATGCTAAATGTTTGCCTTTTTAATGACATTTTCAGATGGCTGACCATGATGAGCATGATGTCCATGATGAGAATGAAGTCCATGATGAGCATGGCGAGGATACTAATGTAAGTTCTAAAAACATATCCTGTATTTCTATAAAATTCATTATCTTCTAGTTATGTCATATATCCTATATTTCTATATTGGGCTAAATTAGTGTGTTTTATTTTTGTCAAATTTTAGGTTGATGCACCTGTACCTACTGAAGCACTGGAGAAACTTGATGCGCAACACCAGACACTTAACAAGAAAAGGGGCATCACTCTGTTGAAGAAGTTATTAGCGCTAAGTGGTAGTGGATCTAAATTGGCGGTGGAGTTTGATAATGGAGGAAATCCAATTGGAGTGAACCGCAATAATTTTGTGAACTATCTTGGGTGTACCACTCGGAGCCATTGTGGTGTTAAGTATGACAATTGGCATAAAGTTCCTCAAGCGAAAAAAGACTCGATATGGAAGGATTTATGCGTGAGTTATTATTATTTGCAATTCTATTTTGTAGATTACAAATTCTATTATTTGCAATTCTATTTTGGATACTAGTTAATAACATTTCTATTTTACAGAATCTGTTTGCATTGGATGAGAAGTTGCATCGTAAAAATGTGATGCAACGCGCTGGAAAGATGCTTAGGAATTATAGGACAAATCTGAATAGAGAATACATAAAAGAGGGTGATAAGAAGAAGAAGTCAGCCCTTGAACAATGGAACTTCTTGGACAAAGAAGATTGGGACAATTTTGTTGCTTCAAGAAAATCTGAAGAATTCAAGGTATTAGGCGTCACTCCTAATTTAATTAATATACATTGTATTCACCTATTCAAGATTAGCATTTAGTGCTACTAACCAAATCATTAATGTGCATACTAACTAGGCCCTCAGTGACGCACAAAAAGCAAGGCGTGCACTGAATGTGCATGACCACACTATGGGTCCAAAAGGCTATGCAAGCGTTCGCCAAAGACTACAGGCGGAGTCTGCGGCTACTCAGGAGTCTGCTCCTACTCAGGAGTCTACCACACCCATTCCTCGCCATGATATCTGGATAGCTGGCAGGCAAAACAAGAAGGGTGAAATAAAGAAGCCTGTAACTGCTGAGGCGGCTGAAAAAATGGTAAAATACAACTCTTACAGAAATCGTTTGAATATTGATTATTTGTGGTGTTAACTTACCAATTTCTGTTTATGGTGATTAGCGGGAGCTGCACGAGCAGAGGAAACAAGGCACGTTCATCCCTCAGGGCACAAGGGATGAATTGACAGTTGCTCTGGGTAACCCAGAGCATCCTGGACGTGTTAGAGGTGCCGGCGCTGGTGTTGGCATCAAAGCATTCTTTGGGCCATCCCAGCGCAAACCCAGAGCGGGACTTTCTCAAGAAGAGGTAACCTATTCTTTTTTTAGAATGTTACTGCAAAAGGAAATTCATTAATAAGAATCTAATGTTTCTTTTATCCATGTATAGGAGAATAAGAGAGTTGAGGATTTAGTTGCTAAGAAGGTCAACGATGTAGTTGCTGAGAAGGTCAAGGAAGAATTGATGCGGTGGCAGGCATCTCAGGCTTCCAATACGCCTATGGCGACCCACTCTTCTCCTGATGCACACACTGCGAGTAATCCTGGAGACCCATCGCCTAGCACGTCTGCTGTAAGTATTGTTTATGACATTGTAGTTAGTCTTTTCAAGTTGTTATGTTTTCAAGATGATATGTATATATGTATAATATTCTTTACGTAAATTTGTAGGCATTGAAGCCATGCCGCTTAAGAATGCAAAACTACGTTGTCGCAGAGGCGCAGGCTTACCCATCCCTTCCTGGGGCAATGTTTCACGGGACTCCAATGCCACAGGGCTACGTTCGTGTGAGCCCGATACGTGTGTTACCCGATTGGAGAGAAGCTACATTGCCATATGCCCACCCGGATATTGATACACTTGGTGAGGCAGAAGGCGGGGTCATATTGTGGCCCAAAGCAGATGTCATCTACACGACTGAAATTGTAAGATAAATTTACATTGATTTAGACTGTTAATGTGTATATATGATGTCAACTGATCTGAAATTATATGTACAGGTTAAAAAGAAGACACCAGGAGCACCTAGGCCTCCACTTCCAGTTCCCACATTACCCGATTGGGTTCCAACTGACCTAACATACCCGTTAGGTCCTGCTTGTAGGGGAATGGCATGTTGGCTACGGGCACATAATGTACATTGCCCTATAATTATTTCTTTAGATGCAGATTATGCAGGTCAATCATACGATAGCTCTTTATTGATAGAAGATATTATTGAGCTGTTTAAGTATGATTGGCTGAATACATCAATGATAGAGACATGGATAAGGTGAGATCTTGTTTATACATCCATATACCTTGTGTAAGCTCCGGTGATCTGGTTTCTTATATATTAATGCATACGCCTATATGTTTTGCAGCTACCTAGTCGAAGATCATTGCAAACAATTTGCATTTGATCATGTGGGATTTTTGATTCCATCATTGATTAGTTTGGTAGCTAAAGACCCTGATAATGTTCAACAATACTGTATAGATGCTTTTACAATTTTTGGTCAGCAAAAGAAGAAGATAATAATAGCTCCATTCAATGTCAAGTATGTTTACTTTATTTATAATTTGGACTTAAGAAAATTCCATTTTTATTTTGCATTTTGAGTTATTAATTGTTAACTTCTACTTGTAGCGGTAGACATTGGGAGTTACTAGTTATTGCCCCCGAGACATTCACTGTTTATTATCTAGATCCTGCGGGGAGTACATTGAACACTAAAATTGGACACGTAATGAGAATGCCAATATTCTGGTGAGAAATATTTCATTTTTATATCCGTTAACATCTTTTATTACATTACTATTTACTTATGCAATTTATTGTGTTATATTATCATGTAGGGGTTTAGATGCATTCAAAAAGGCTGGAGGAACGGTCCCAACGAAAAAGAACCAGCCAATAAATTGGCAGAACGTAAAAGTAAGTTCCCGACTCGAATATATATATTATTGATGTGAATTGTGCTTAGTTGTATTATTTTGTATGTTTCAATTTATAGTGTGCTACACAAGACAATGGCTGGGCATGCGCATACTATGTGATGCGATTTATGCATATGATTATCAAATATGCCGCATTGGACATCGATACCATACATGAGGTATTATATATAGTCTCATTAGTTAGTATGCAATATATCAATCTTATATTATTTTTATATTATTACTTATATATATACATCATTCTCTTTGCAGGTGTTTAAAACTGACCACACTACAGGTAAACGTTTAAAAAAAATAAATGCTCCATATACGATGGAAGCATTAAATGAAGTAAGAGAAGAATGGGCAATAGCTGTACAAACAGTGGCAACTGTAAGATATAATTGGGATGCTGATAGTGATAATGAATGATACTTTGTAAATGAATGTTTGTAAATGAATGTTTGTGAATGTTAATGCATGTATTTGAATGTTTCTATATGTGTGAATGTGAGAATTGAATTGATGTCTGAATGAATGTACTTGTGTAGAATTTTGCTTGTGACTTTTGCAGGTTTGCGGCCTGTTTGTAGGCTGATATCAATGGATGTCGTAAACCTGCAGTTCAGAAAACTGAACTGCAGGTTCTCATCCTGCTGACCATCCACAGCAGGCCTGCAAACTGATATGAAAAAAAAAAAAATATAAATAGGCGTCGGTTATTTACGAAAACCGTCAGGAAAGACCTACAGCGTCGGTTTTTTAATATAAACCGACGCCTTATGTGGCCAAAGCAGTCCTGGAATTGGCGTCGGATATTCATATCAAACCGACGCCTATTTAAACTGTAGGCGTCGGTCGTTTAGTAGATATCCGACGCCAAACAGGGTCCGCGCCACAGAAAATGGCGTCAGCTAGGGCACTTTCTGCGTCGGTTTTGAGATGAATAACCGACGCAGAAAGTGCCCTAGCTGACGCCATTTTCTGTGGCGCGGACCCTGTTTGGCGTCGGATATCTACTAAACGACCGACGCCTATAGGCTAAATAGGCGTCGGTTAAAAAACCGACGCCGAAGTGTTCGACCTTTAGCGGCGCCCACATAGGCGTCGGTTGGAAACCGACGCCAAATGGGGTTAAACGACCGACGCCAAAGGCCGTTTCTGTAGTAGTGAAAGATGTTGTTTGTGCTGCTATGAGATGCTCTGTGTGGGAAAACCTCGAGCTTGTGGCTAGTTGTAGACCACAGCCTATCATTTCCGTGGATGAAGATAAGTTGTGTGTTCATATGGCCAGTTTGACCGTTACACCAACCTGGATCTCAGAAGTCATGACTGCACAGTTGGAGAGTTCCGAGCTTGAAGAGTTGAAAGCTTTATCTCAGAAACCGCAATCTGACTTCTCTGTCGGAGTGGATGGTGCTATCCGCTTCAGACAAAGGTTGTGTATTCCCAATGCTGGTGATCTGAGATAGAAGGTTCTGAGTGAAGCTCATGGGTCCAAGTACACTATTCACCCTGGCACAACCAAGATGTACAAGGACTTACAACAAAGCTTCTGGTGGAAGAACATGAAGAATGATATAGCTCTATTCGTAGCAAAGTGCTTGACATGTCAGCAAGTCAAGATTGAACATCAACAACCCGGTGGTCTTCTTCATCCTCTTGAGATTCCAGAATGGAAGTGGGAGAAGATCACAATGGACTTTGTTACCGGTTTCCCTAAGTCCAAGAAAGGTTATAATGCTGTTTGGGTGGTGATTGATCGGATTACAAAATCTGCTCATTTCTTGCCTTTCAAAACCTCATATAAAGTTGATGAGATGGCCCAGTTGTATGTGGAGTGGATAGTTTGTCTGCATGGTGTCCCTGCTGTGATAGTTTCTGATCGAGACCCGAAATTCACTTCTCGCTTATGGGGTCAGATTCAGGAAGAGATGGGTACTGATCTACGTTTCAGTACTGCTTACCACCTGGAAACTGATGGTCAGTCCGAGAGAACGGTTCAGATTCTGGAGGACTTGCTGCATGCTTGTGTGATGGATTGGGGTGGTGCCTGGGATCGATATCTATCGTTAGTAGAGTTCACTTAGAACAATAGCTACCAAGCCACTATTGGTATGCCACCTTTTGAAGCTCTCTATGGAAGACGTTGTTGTTCACCTTTGCACTGGGATGATGTTGGTGAATGTTCCCTGGTGAAGACTGATGACATGCAGATGATGCTTGAGAAGGTACATTTGATAAAGAAATGGATGACAGCTGCTCAAGACAGACAGAAGATGTATGTTGATAAAAAGAGGTCTGATGTAAGCTTCTTAGTGGGAGACTATGCTTTTCTAAAGATCAAGCCTATACGTTCTATTGCAAGATCTAAAGTAAAAGGAAAGTTGAGTCCTCACTATGTTGGACCATTTGAGATCTTAGATAAAGTGGGGGATTGTGCATATCGTTTAGCTTTGCCTCCTTCTTATGATAAGATCCACAATGTGTTTCATGTTTCTGTGTTGAGGAAGTACATTAAGGATCCGTCGCATGTACTCACCATTGAACCTGTGGAGATTAATGAGAATCTGACTTATGAAGAACTACCTGTGAAGATCCTTGACTCCCCAGTAAAGCAACTGAAGAATAAGGAGATAGAGTTAGTGAAGGTTTTGTGGAGATACCATGGTTTAGAAGAAACCACTTGGGAGTTGAGAGACGAGATTTTACGTACTCACCCTTCCATCTTTGTATGAGATTTCGGGGACGAAATCCTTTTTAAGGGGTGGAGTGTTGTAACATACTGAAATCCCCTATGTACCTCTTTGCACTCTTTTCTATAAGTTGTGTCCTTCATTTTCGTTCCATATGTCTTTGGATTTGAATTAGTGGAACTATGATGGTTATTGGATAAATGTTTCCCCTATATTTTTAATACAGGGTTGTATGCACAAATACCTCAGTTAGATTTAGATAATGAGTCTAAAATGCAAATTTCACATTAAGTAATAAAAAGAATAAAATGTTTTTTCCTGGAACTTTCTAGCACTTTCTAGGATAGGAGAAATAAGAGAAAATCCGAATTTTATATAAAGAAGAAGATAAATGCAATAATAAAAGGTAATATGGGATTTAATGGATGGAAGATGATAATGAGAAAGATATTGCACCAAAAATTATAATTGGAAACCCATTAGGATAATCTGATACTTAAATTCATTTCCTTTCCTATATATATCCCAACCCCAATGACCACCATCACCTTACCAATCTACTCGTGCTCCCAATTTCGCATTTTGTGGACGAACTGACCACCAACTAGCCGCCACCGACGCTTGGCTTGCGGCGCCCCTCCTTCTCCGGTTGCTTCGTCTTCGTTCAATCGAGAGGTACCATCGGCTTTGGCTTTCCTTTCCCTTTCTTTTGAGTATCTAAGCTTTTGATTTGGTCGACTATAGTGGTTTTGCCCAACTTGAGCCGAGCTAGCTGCTCGCTGCTCACGATGCTCGGGCAAGGGGAGGAAGACGACCCCTGTCGTTTTCCATTTTTGCCCCTGGTCGCTTGCCTCTCTTGGGTTCCGCGTGAGGGACGATTCCGTCTTTTTCCTCTGTTTTGACCCCGGCCGCTCAACTTGTTGCGGGCATCCCTGAGACGCGAGTCATCGCTCCCAACCGCCCTCGACCGCTCACTTTGAACGTGGTTGCCTACGTGGCACATGCTGATTGGTCGAGACAAAATATTTTCTATAAATTAATTTTGTTGTCAAAAATTAAAAGTAGATAGTGTTTTGAAATTAGGAAGACGAGACCTATTCAATAAAAATAATTTTGAGTTTTGATTTTGATGTTTGTGAAAACGTAATTTTAGAATGATTTAATGAACCTAAAATCACTAAAATAAACCCTAAAAGTCCATGTTTTCAAAACATACAATATTATATGTTATTTTGATCAGGAAATCCTAACTAAGATGGTGATGAGGTTTTTGGAGTCTAAATCGATGGTTTGCGCAAAAAGTTAGTGAATTAGGGTTTTCAATCTTTTAAATGAATGCATGTAATTCTAATTTATAAATCTAATGATGTATTAGGGAAAGTGGGTTCATAATTCGTGTGAAGAGTTGGAAAGGGAAATTCTAGAACACCTGAGGAAAAGGTATGTGTGTTGATTGTTCATCTACCTTTTAGTTGGGGAAAACATTAAGCCTTTAACCATAATTTCTTATGAGGTTTAACCTGATCTAAATCCTTGAATCTTGAAACCTAAATTGCTTATTGCCTCAAAAGTAGATGTAGTATTATCTTGATTGGGTATTCATTCCCCACTGCCATGTTACATATTCTTTTGCTTAACCTTTCCATAACTCTTTTGTTAGCATGTAATTAAATGATCTATTTAATGTTTAAGTAGTGGTACTTATGTACAACCACCCATATATGGCATGTATATAATCGCCCTAGGGGAATGTTTATAATTCTCCCCAATATAAATTATAGGTGACTGGAAATGTCTTATTCTTCCCTCACCTAAGGTCAGAGGTATGGTAGGTGCCTCAACCCTACTTAGTTAGGTAGACATATTAATTTACATGCAAAACCCTTATTTATTTTGTTATTGGCAAGTTTCATTATAAAAAGCCTCATACTCTTTGATGTCTCTCTTTAAACCAAATCTCTAGCCTAATTTACTTGTTACAACTTTCATTGTCATTGTTAGAATATTCTTGTAACACATACTTTCTTTGTTTTCCCTCTTGCTGGGTGGCTTCCCAACCACCCAGGTGTTGGTGCTGAGCAAGGTGAAGGAAGGGCTTGAAGAAAGGTTCCTCTGCAGTTGATCGTTAGCTTGTCAAGAAGGATGGCTAGGTTGCTTTAGCTAGATCCTCTTATCCTATCTTTTCTTTTAGAAATCATTCATGTAATAAACAATAAAGCCATGTGAAGGCTTATTATTTCTTTCTTTCCGCTGCTATTGACATTTTATTATGTATATGGAATCATGCTTATTTACTTGGAATATTATGCAATCATCCTCAAAGTCTCTAATTCTTGTTAAAATTGTGGATGCTTGTATTTACTTTAAATTTTAGTAAAGAGGTGATCGCGCCTCTTTACAGGACATCTATGGTTAAGGCCATTTGTTAATGATTTTTCTCCACAAAAGAAGTAGATGATGCCTAATTAATGCCCAAATGGTAAATATAAACAAAATGTGAGAAGATTAAAGAAATTGTGCGGTACTTAAGGAAATTAGAGGTAAAATTAGGAATAAACATTCACAAAATTGGATGTTATCAAAAGGATGTATATGACTTATCACCATTGACTTTCTAGTCATTTGGAATTAGGAATGGTGTAATAAATATATTCGTGGAAAATGGTAATAGAGCATGAACAATAGTTACAGCAAACATAACATACATGAAACACAAATTAATTCAACCTTACATCTCAACACTAGAAACTTAGTAAGTTGTCCTTTGTGGACTATGTTGACTTAGCCTCTAGGTTAGAACTCAGATGTTGTAGAACTAGTTGTAGACTTGTGTAATCCCAAGAATATTTCTTTTATCCTCCTTTTGTCCTAATGTATGGGATTTAGGTTTAGGTGTGAAAAGGAAGATATTAATACAACCCTAGACATATGTCTGCAACATGTGCTTATGGTAGCTACACAAGTGGTACAACATGTTTTTTCTACTTTACTAGGTGTCATAGTACTAGACTTGCTAATGAGTGAGGTAACTCATTTTTGTTTTTTTGTTTTAAAGGAGTATTGTGGTTTTCTATTACATGTTTCAACATTGGAGAAAGCGTATTTCAAGTATTAATATGTATACATACAAATGAAAAATGTTGTCACATGTAGAATGATAGTGTGTGACCATGCAACCTAAGAGAAATAAATGTAACATCATTCTAAATATGAGTGTTTAGATAATAGTTGTAGTCTCTAGATTTTTCTAGAGCCATGATAAATGTTTGGCTAGTATGTAATGTAGATGACCTAAGTTGTTTTTTATGACAATGTTGATATTGATGTTGATGTTGACGTCAATGTTTCTGAAATGAGTTTTCTTCAAGATGCCTAAGTTTTCTTTTGGAAGGGTAAAGTATAAGGATGGAGACAACAACTTGAGGTTGGGGGGCATGGTCAGTAATTGAACTTGAAAAACAATTATATGCATAAAATGAGCTATTATTATGACATTATTCTTACAAGGAGTTATTTGAGTTGTGCTTTTTATTTTTTATAGCATAAAACTCATCAATAATTGTATTATACAACTAGTTGTCCTAAAGGATATATGATATGTGTATTGTCTTAAGTGTGATTAAACAAATATATAATATATCAACAACATTATGTGTCACAATGAGATAACAATTTGTAAAAAAAACAATAATCACAACATATGAAGACAAATTTGTACCTTTTTCACCGTCTAAAAAACTCAAAAAACTTGTTGTCGATGATATATGTGAAACCTCCTCAACATGGAATTATATATGTAGTTATTCCTACTTTTTCTTTGTCAATGAATGATGTTCTTTACGAAATAGACAAAAAATAGTTATAACAAGTTGTATCTCTCTATTTTTATTTATTTTATATCTTGTGGCATACAAGTTTGGACTAGTGGCTATTTTTATACCGCCTTTTCAAATTCATAGTCAAAATTATATAGGGATTACCAAGAGATTTGGAAAGTAGACTGTGACTAAGAATTGGTTTTTTATTTTAAGCAAATGTTTGTATTTACATATATAATATATCAACAACATTATGTGTCACAATGAGATAACAATTTGTAAAAAAAACAATAATCACAACATATGAAGAAAAATTTGTACCTTTTTCACCATCTAAAAAACTCAAAAAACTTGTTGTCGATGATATATGTGAAACCTCCTCAACATGGAATTATATATGTAGTTGTTCCTACTTTTTCTTTGTCAATGAATGATGTTCTTTACAAAATAGACAAAAAATAGTTATAACAAGTTGTATCTCTCTATTTTTATTTATTTTATATCTTGTGGCATACAATTTTGGACTAGTGGTTGTTTTTATACCGCCTTTTCAAATTCATAGTCAAACTTATATAGGGATTACCAAGAGATTTGGAAAGTAGACTGTGACTAAGAATTGGTTTTTTATTTAAGCAAATGTTTGTATTTACATATCTGTGCATATGGTAATTAAGGAGATGGCTCCATGTACAAAGGAACACCTTTGTCTTCTAGAATTTGTTGCTTGCAAAGAAAGTTCATATAAATTTTTCTAGTAATCCAACAAAACATTTTCATATACCATATAAACATATTCTAACTTTCGTTTTGAATTTAGGGAAAGTTTGGTATAATGGATTTACTTGAATTTCCATAAATTAAGGTGTTTAAAATAAAGGAAGTTGGTTCTTAGAATCAGTTAAATTTGAGTTTGGTTGTAAGGAACCTAACCATGGTTTATACATGAAAAATGTTTGGGTGTCTGAAATGGGTATTTAGTCTCATAATTAGATTTAGATTATGTTTTAAAATTAGTTGATTAATCTAAGTTTTAATATCTTTTGGGGGCAAATGGGAGATCAATTCTTCATCATGTACTCCCACAGGCGAATTGGATGAATCTACCTTACTTTGATACAATAATGCTTCAACACTACCTAGGTTGGATATGAAATCAGGACACTACATCCACCTAAAACTAGTTATCTCATGGGACATGACCCACTTTTGTATGGAATCTGCAACCTTGTTACAGTTCCTTCTATTTAAGTTGAAGGTAATAAACTCAAATCTTTTTTTGTTCATGTCTATCAATCTGCACCAAGGTATATACTTAGGTGGGATTCTATCTTGTTTGTTAACCTATTAAATGCATATTTATAGTTTGTTGAGACAACCACTCTTTTGAATTTCTCAATAATCTCTTGTGTTCCCAGTGAAATATCTTTGACATCATCTGCTATGATGTCCTGGCATTGCTCCTTATGAGATCCTCCCCAACACTAGGTTCCTTCTTGATTCCTTGCCACAAATTGATAGTTGTGATATTTCTCTATTTCTCCACAAATGCATCAACATTCTATTTGTCCTAGTCCTGGTATGAAGGATGCCATATGCTTTCTTACTTGCTAGGTGTCTGGTCCCTACTTCTATCATGTCGAAATGTTGTAGTGCATGAACCAAATTCTCTCGTAATCACATTGATGATCCCTATTGGAGTTGTCTTTGAGTTCTAAAACATCAACTAGCATCAACATAATTATAGCTTCCAGATAGTGATTGTAAACTACATGGGCAAGTATCCTTGCTATTATTTGTTCCTATGGTTTATGGTCATCCATGTTTGGCATGGATGGGTATTGGACTTAGAGGCCTTAGCTTTCAGTTGCACTAGTTCCTATAATTTATGGACATCTTGAAAGTGTATGAGGGCATGAGACATCATTTCTAACACAATATTACATCTTGGTCATTGATCATCCCCAGTGAAACCTCTTTGATTGAGTTAGTTTGTCATGCATTTCTAGCCATAGTGCGGTCTGATTCTGTACAGAGCCTCCATGTTCCATATGGTTTGTCATCTTCTAGGTGTTTTGATAGTATTGGTTGTCTGGAGTCTACAATATATGTTCCTTATTGAGAATACCCTTGTGGGGTCATTTAAGTAGATGAGTTCATCTTGTGCTGGCCACTAACATTGTGGTAATAAGTTTGTCTATCTCCTCATCAAAAGATTCATGTATGAACACCCAATCCCAGTTCCCCTCCATATCTATTATTGAACCAATGTTCAGGTCTTGCAATTGAGGTTGTACTACTTTATGCACCTCTAAATGTGGAGTGAACCATCCATTTACCCACCTTGCGCACTAAAATTTGTAGTATCTCCAGATAATATTGATTTTACTTTGTTTGACAGTATCTAGTTCTGAATTCTCGTCAGGAGTTTCCATAGTTGATAACCAGTAGAGATTCTAAGGTCAAGCCAATGTGAATAATTGTCTCTCATGACATCTTTCTAGCTGGTTTTCTTGTGGGAGATGGTGTCCCACCCGACCTTATGAAGGAAACCCTCATTCTACAGCCACACCCTCTTGATATCCATTCCTCTATATTTTGTTATAGCTGTAATTTTATCCCAAAAAACCAAGACGACGCCCCATGTGGTCTTAGTTCCCTTCCAATGGAAGATCCTAACCACCTAGTCAATCATGTGACAAATAAAAATGGGGATATGTGTGGTCTACATGGCATAGATGGGTGTGTAATTGAGCATTGATTTGATCAATGCCACTCTGCCTAGCACAAATAACAATCTGTTTACCTAATAGGAAATCCTGGCTTCAATCTTCATGATGGTGTCAAGATACAACTATCTATTAGATCTAACATGGATTATCATAACCCCAATATGTTTCCCTTAATTGTCAGTGTGATTAATGCATGTTATTTTTTTGATTTCCCACTTGGTTCTGCTACATGTGTTCTTGGAGTAGAAGATAAAAGATTTTTCTATTGCCATGAATTATTCCTGATACCTCCGCAAATCCTGTTAGAAATTTTATCATACCTCTGTCTTGCGTCTTTGACCTTTTTGAAGAGAATTAAGTCACTGACAAATCAGACATGAGAAATCATGTGGCTTCTTCTGGTCGCTTGGACTAATTTCCACTTTCCAACTACCTCCTTGATGGAAATGGCTTAACTCAACATGTAGACAAATATATAGAGAGACAAATGACCACCTGGGGGAACTCCTCTTGATGCCTTAAATAGAGGCATAGATTCCCCTTGCCTAGTGATTGAATCTCTCTATACATGATTATATTCATTATCAATGTGATGATATTGTTCGAATCATTATTTTTCAAAGTGTGTCCAATATGAACACCCTACTCATTCTATCACATGCCTTTGAGAGGTCTACCTTCATTGACATTTCTTCTTTTTTTTCCCAGTCACATCTGCATGGAGTGGAGAATCTCCTGTACCAAGATAATGCTATTAGTGATTCGTCTACCGAGGATGAAGTTGCTTTGTAGTGGTATGATCCACTCTGGTAGATAAGGCTTGATGTGTTCCACCATGATCTTAGACATCAGTTTTAGGCTGCCATTATTGAGTGTTATGGGTCTCAGGTTGTTTTAAGACTCCGATGCTTGTGTCTTTGAGATCAATACCAAGGTTTTGTTCGCTAGGTCTTCTTCTATCGGTTGACCTACAAAACAAAATGCTATCATTGACACTATGGATTTCTTCAACCGCTTCTAGTTCATATGGATAAAATTGGCATCAACTCTGTCAGGTCCCGACATCATGATGGAGTTCATGTTCATCAATGTATTGAGAGTCTCTTCTTCTGAAGGGGTTTCTCCAATTCAAGCTGCGACATGTGCTGGTAGGTTGGGAAATTGGTCGATGCTCGCGAGCATCTACTGATTTAACATTCACATTATCTTCAGTAAACATCTTTTGGAAGAAATCCCATACAAAGTGTTTGGACCTCCATTTGTCATCCCCCCAGTCACCCATGATTGTCTTTAGTCTAGTAATAACACACTTCTACCTTTTGAACTTTACTATAGAGTGGATATAAAGGGTATTAGCATCCCCCAAATGCATTCAATGACATCTAGATCTTTTCCTTCATTCCTCAATTTCCTCAAAGAGGATGTCATTGTACTCCATCTATAGGTTGGCTACCCTTTCTTCAATCCCATTGTCCTTGATACTATCTACAACTTGATAAAAACAAATGGTTGTGAGGATCTATTCCTTCCTAGCTTGTGTGTTGTGTCTTTCATCTATGTCCCACAGTGGAGTCTTCTCCATAAACTTTCAAAGAGCTTCATGATAACTCACCTCTTCATCCTAGTTCTCTTGAAAGAAGGACATGAATGACAATAGAGTATTCCTAATCACACTAGTCTTTGGTATGTAAGTATGCTTCTCCTTGATGACCCCAATGTGCACTAAGCGATGAGAATGATTGGAGTTTATTCTAGGTAGAACCTATATATATGTCAAAGTAAAATTCCTTTAACCATCATTGGTTGGCCGTCTCCCTATCTAATCTCTCTTGTATTCATCCTCATTTGATCGTCAACTTTGGTCCACTAGCTCGTAGGTCTTCCAAACCAAAATTAGCTAGTCCCATAGCAAATTCCCTACAGATTCTCAACATAACCAGTATGCCTTATGTTTTCTCATTGAATGAAGTATCACATTGAAATCTTATAGTACCAACCATGGTATAGTAGAGGTCAATGCAAATGTTTGAAGGTGGTCCCATAGCAGACGTTGGCCTGCCTATTTTGTATTCATTTTATAGACATGATCAGACTTCATAGATTTACCTTGTAGTGAACAAATTGCTTGTGGCTCGCCATAATCTCCACGATCCTGATCATGTTCCCACATCACCCCCCCCCAAAGCCTTCTTCTTCCACACTGTAGGATCAATAATAGCCTAAACTCCTAGAATTTTATTTTCTCATTCTCCACTTGTGTGAGGTTCAATGATGGATTACATTTCAATTTTGTGTAATTGTGTGAGTCTCTCAAAGTTTGGCTATCTGTTGCATGGATCCCTTGTATGTTCCAAGAAGCAATAAACATTAAGAGATCATATCCTACGGTCTAGGGCCTTCTTTCCCAATTCTGGCATAGTCCTTCCCTAACTCTACCTCTGTTCTATTCTTTTTCCTTGGATTAATCTTAGTAAGGTCCTCCTAATTGAGTATCTTCCCGATTATTAAATAAATATCAGTTGACACTCTGAAGGTTAATTGAGTTTTACTTGGGCTTCCAGCTTGCCCCAGGTTAGAGGTGTTGTCACCCATGAGGAACTAAAAATTCTCCTTGCCTTTAGGGTTCTTATCTAGAACTACCACTATGTTCTCTCCATCTATGTTTGTTGCTTTATGTGTACTCGTATGAATGCATTTTCTCTTACGACCTTGGTTGACTTTTGTTGCCTTCTGGTGCTCTTAGGATTCTCCATTGAACCTTTGGCTCCCCTCTTCTATGGATTGTTTCTTCTTTTTGCCTATGACTGCCTCCGCTCAAAGCCCACCTGGGTTTAGAACGTCCTTCATTTAGGTTAAGGATGCCGAAACTATTTTGAATTTCAATCATATATTTGCCTTGACTTTTCACATGTCTTGATTTTCTCTAGAATAGTCTTGAATGCATGATCTCTGAGATGTCTCCTAGAGTTTTGGGGATCACCTCAGCTCATTTGACTTTCACCCCCCCATAACTTGTTATTTGGGTAGCTTCTTTAACTTTAAAATCCTTCTCAGTGTGTCTGAATCTGCCATAGAACATATTAATGCCTGTAAGGTTCTCGTATTCCAAAATATATTTCTCTCCTTATATGATGATCGCCAGGATACGAGGTTTGGACATATCTAGTTTTACCGCTATCCTAGAAAATTTGATTATTTTCTTCTGGAATGTATTCATATCCACCCTAATTGTAGTTCCAATGGTGTCACACACCTCTTCTAGGAATTGAGTATGTTATAGGAAGATTGGTAAATTGGGGATACACACCCATGCAACAATGTACCCAAGATACTCTATCAAAGGAGAGAAACATTGGTCCCTTGGTTGAACACTTAATCACAACCCTATAATCAGCCACAACCAACCTATTAGAGATTTTAGATAGTCATCCTTCCTCGTTAACTAGACAAAGAAGAAATTTTCTTCGAGGTCAATGAGTCTAAATGGTCTTTCCAGCCTCTTCATTGACTGAATTCTATCATGCAAAGTTAGGAATTCGATCTCTCTATCAATAAATTTTACAATCACATAGAATGTCCATGGTTTCATTAGATCTCCACATATATTACCTTCTATCTCAAAGACCAGGGTTCCTTTAGTCATGGTTGTCATTATGTTTTCCTTTGTCAAACTAATGTTTGGGTCATCAAACCCTTCAACTAGGAGTCTACCCTAGCCATCACCTCTGTAGGCAATAAATATATATGAGAATATGCTACATAGACAATGATTCTGTCTCTTATCTTGACTGGGAGAATTTCTCCTCTAGGTTCTTTCATTTGTAAATGGGAATTGATCCACCACCGTGTTGCACATATTGACTTCCATGGTCGACTCTAGATTGGGTGCATTCAGTTTGCTTCCTAATTTTTCCTTATACTTCCCAAACTTCAATTATATTCCCATCCTCTTCAAGATTTCATGTTGAGACTTGTTGTTGTTGAAGACCATCGTCAAATGTAGATTATCTTGCTTTCCACAAAGAAAGCCTACCCCAATCCCACCTTCTCTAGTCATACTAACTCTCTCCCCCTGTGCTCATCTCCTTTTCCTCTTCCATCCCTCTTATCAAGATGGGGGATGTCATAATCCTCCCCTGCATCAACATGATCCCCCTAAGTGTTGTAGGAGTCACCAAACCCTAACATGTCCGCCAGATCAATCGTCGTAAGAAGCATATTGGGATATATTTTCAAATTTGATTCAACATTACTATGTTTTCTCAGATTATGTAATCTTGATCTAATTGCAATTTAAACACATGTATTTTGCTTCATGATATTCTTTATCACATCAATAAGTTTAATTTTATTAGAATAGTTTTGAACCTTATTGCATAAAGGTTCCAACCCTTCATATTAGTTTTGTGTGGAAGTGAAGGTAATTCCTCCTTCTGATGCTTGTCGGGGTTTAGCAAATGATGACTATTATGCACTCTCAACAAGCAATAGTTTTCTTGAGTGTGCCTTATGATGGTTGTTTTGAGTGTGCCTTCTGATGGTTGTTCTTATTATGCCTTTTGATGGTTGTTCTGAGTGTTCCTTCTGATGGTTGTTCTGAGTGTGCCTTTGAATGGTTTTTCTAAGTGTTCCTCCCGATGGTGGCATTGATCATGTCATCCAATGGTAGTTCTGCAGGCTCATAATCCAATTTTTTTCTTGGATGGATGCAAACCAATGGAGGTTCTGGTTGTACAAAATAAGGGAACTTGACCTTTCACCAATGTAAAGTAGGTTTTGACCATTGACCTCCTTTCTCATCCTATCTATAAATACCCCTCCCTACTTCCTGAAAGATCTAGAAGGGGTGAATAGAGGTTTTGGTACTTTAAAATTTAATTAAAAAAATTAAAGAAATGATGGAGGAGGAAACAAGGAAGACACTTCGATTTAGAGTGGTTCCAAACTCTGAATCATAGGTTGTCAGTCCACTACCCGATTATTTCCAATTGGGATTTTAAAAGTGGTTTATTTTATTTACCTCACAAGGATGTTACAACAAAGTACAATCACCTTCCTTCAAGTAGCCTTCACCTTGAAATAGCCTCAACCTCCTTGAAGCATCCTTGTTGACGTAACCTCAAGCCCTTGGAGCAACCTTCACCACCTTGAGATACCCTTCACCTAGAAGTAGGTCTAATCTCCTTTGAAGCATCCTTCTTGAAGTAACCTCAAGAAACCTTGGAGTAGCCTTCTTTCCTAGAAGTAGCTCCTAGCAACCTCCATCAGATAGCCTCCTACATATTAGTAGTCAAGGAGAACAAATACAATACAAGGGAAATAGATTGGAAGAAAGAAAATACTTAACAAATGAACTACATCACTTTGATACTATATTAAGTTTAACTAACCACTTAGGATGGACATTTCTTAGGATGGTGTCTAAGAGGCTATGGCTATAGGACACAAATTTAGAGCTTAAATAAGAAGATAGCAAGTGAAACTTGTCGTGTTTTCTCTCTAGAATGCTTGCACAAGTGTAGCTCATGATTTTGTAGTAAGAATGTGTATTCAAACGACTATCCTCAACTCCCAACTACTTGGTCTAACGCTCATTAGTTTTGGACCAAATATCTATTTGTTGACAATATTTTTGACCGAAAATGACTTAAAGAACAATATATGTAAGTTTTCGACCTGTGCTCTAAATGCTCGACTGAGGTGGTTCTTGGTCGACAATAACTTCGACCGAGTGTGTTTCGGTTGACTATTTTCTCGACCGAGAGTGTCACTGGTGCAAGTTTTAAACCACCTATCAAATGTTTGATCTAATTAAGGATAATGACTCTAATCTCTAGGGGGATCCTAACTATGGTTTGTTAGTGGATAGAGAAGATCTAATGCTTAATTTAAATGATATCTAAGTTCTTGTACAATATATACTTGTACAAGTTTTGACATTGAATACAATCATGAAAATATTAAGCATTTAAGTGTATTAATCTTCAATTATCCACATTATATGATCTCCTCATCTTCTTAAACCCTGAAATACTCAAGTAGAACGTTAGATCCACAAGAATGAAATGTTTGTCATGATCAAAATAGAGGATAAGATAATGTCCAACAACCTCCCCCTTTTTGACGATGGCAAAAATTTCAAAAATATAAGCAAAATATTATAAAGATGAATTTCATACCTTGAGTGGCATACAATTGTGTGCTAGTATGATTAGGGAGATATGGAACATGATATCCATCTCACAAAGAAATTTTAGCATTAAATTTATTTTTACCAAGAGAGTAGAATGAGTAGAATCATGAAATTGTCGTGAAGCTTAAGGAATCTTTTGCTTTATATTTTGTTCCCCCCTTTAAAATCTCAAGCCAAATATTTAAAATAACTCCCCCTTAAAGGGATACTCCCATATTGTAAGGTAGAAAAGAGAATTAAAGTAAAAAAAGATGTCCAATGAAAGCCACAATGTTAGAGACACACACTAGAGACCAAGAATATAATCAAGATTCTTGAGAAAATATATCAAAGAACAGATTTTCTAGTGGAGTAATAAGTAACCTCTTTCTAATATAGTGAAATTGATCCAAAGGAAGTGGTTTGGTAAAAATTTCAGCCAATTGTTCCTTCATATCAATATGATGAAGAGAGATGTTATTCTTGGCAATATGTTCTCTCAAAAAGTGATGTGTAATCTCAATGTGCTTGGCATGGATGGGTAGAATAGGATTATGAGCCAAGTTTATTGCACTAGTGTTGTCACAAAAAATCAGCATTGAAGAAAATACAAAACCATAATCATTTAAGACATGTTGCATATAATGCAATCGAGGACAACAAGATCCTACATCCATGTATTCGACTTCGATGGTAGATAAAGAAACTCTATTTCTTTTCTTACTAAACTAAGAAACCAAAGCTCCTCCGAGAAAGAAATAGTATCGCTTGTTCTCTTTTGATCAAGATGACAACCATCATAATCATCATCAATATAAGCTTTGAAATCCAACAATTGACCCTTTGGATACCATAAGCCAAATTTTATATATCCAGAAAGATATCTCAAAATTCTTTTAATGACTTGAAAATGAAAATACTTAGGATCTGATTGAAATCTAGAACAAAGTACAATGGAAAACATAATATCAGGTCTAGATGCGGTCAAGTATAGTAAGCTACCAATCATGGCTCTATAAAGGAATCATCAATGGGTTCACCATATTCATCCTTACCAGTTTTAGTAGAAGTATCCATAGGGATAGTAGAATGTTAGTAATTTTCCACGTTAAACCATTTTAGTAGTTCCTTAGTGTATTTCTCTTGGCTTAAAAGGATTCAAGTGGGTGTTTGTTTTATTTGAAAACCAAGGAAAAATGTCAATTCACCCATGAGACTCATTCGAAATTCCTTTTGCATAATATAACTGAATTGAGTACATAAAGAATCATTTGAAGAACCAAAGATAATCTCATCAACATATATTTAAACAACTAAAAAATGTGATTCATATGTTTTGAAAAATAATGTGGAATCTGAATTTCCAATAGAGAAACCATTATAAAAAATATCGTTCCTAAGTCTTTCATACCTATTTTGGGGTGCTCATTTTAGACCATAAAGAGCTTTCTTAAGTTTACAGACATGATCAAGTTTGTTTGGGATTTCAAAACCCGATGGTTGTGCAACAAAGACTTATTTTGCTAGGACTCCATTTAAGAAAGCACTTTTACACCCATTTGAAAAAGTTTGATGCCTTTATGGGCATATAGGGATAATAACATACAAATGGCCTCAAGTATAGCTATGGGTGCATAATTTTCATTAAATTCTATTCCTTCTTGTTGATTGTATCCTTGAGAAACCAATCTAGCTTTGTTTCTAACAACTTCCCCAACTTCATTAAGTTTGTTTCAAAAAACCCATTTAGTTCCAATAATGGTTTTACCTTGAGGTCTTGGAACTAAATCCCATACATCATTCTTCATAAATTGATTTTGCTCTTCTTGCATTGAAATTATCTAATACTCATCTTTTTGAGCTTCATTTATCTTTTTAGGTTCAACAATTGATACAAAAGCCATGTTTGCAACACCTCTAAATGATGACCGAGTTTTTACTTTATCTAGTGGGTTTCCTATGATTAAGTAATGAGGATGATCTTTGATTATTATAGGTGTAGGTTAATGTGAGTCATTATTTTGATCAACTCCAGGATCTCTATCATTTGTTGATATGGTTAAGCCCTCAATTTGGTGTGTGATGGCATTCAACTTTTCATTTTCAGCACTTTGAGATGTGATTTCATGAAATGTTATATGAATTGATTCCTCAAGTTCTTAGAGATAGAGTTGTAGATCCTAAATGCCTTACTAGATGTTGAATATGCCAAGAAAAATCCTTTTTGTGATTTAGGAACGAATTTGTCTCTGTCATCCCTAACTAAGGGTTGTTAGTGGATAGAGGAGATCTAACGCTTTCTTTACATGATATCTAAGTACTTGTACATTTTATACTTGTACAAGTATGTATATTGAGTACAATCACTAAAATAATAAGAATTTAAGCGCATTGATCTTCAATTATCCACATGGTATGATCTCCTCATCTTCTTGAACCCAAAAATACTCAAGTAGCAAGTTAGATCCACAAGAATGAAATGTTTGTCATCATCAAAATAGAGGATAATCTAATATACAATTTAGCCAACAATCTCCCCTTTTTTGACGATGGAAAACATTTCTAAAATATAAGTAAATTATTATAAAGATGAATTTCATACCTTGAGTGGAATAAAAATGTGAGATGTGGAACATGATATCCATCTCATAAAGCAATTTTAGCATTAAATTTATTTTTTCCAAGAGAGTAGAATGAGTAGAATCATGAAATATTCTTGAAGCTTTAGGAATATTTTACTTTATATTTTATTTCTCCACCTTTTTCATCCCAAAAAGATAGCCAAACATTTAAAATAACTCCCCCTTAATGGGATACTCCTTCTTAATGAAATACCCATATTTTAAGGTAGAAAAGAGAATCAACGTAAAAAAAAAGTCCAATGAATGCCACAATGCTAGAGATACACACTAGAGACCAAGAATATAATCAAGATTCTTGAGTAATATATCAAAGAACACATCTTCTAGCAGAGTAATAAGTAACTTCTTTCTAATATAGAAAAATTGATCCAAAGGAAGCGATTTGGTAAAAATATCAGCCAATTTTTCCTCTGTATCAACATGATGAAGAGAGATGTTATTTGTGGCAATATGATCTCTCAAAAAGTGATGTATAATCTCAATGTGCTTGGAACGACTGTGTAGAATAGGATTATGGCACAAGTTTACTGCACTAGTATTGTCATAGAGAATCTGCGTAGAAGATAATACAAAACCATAATCATTTAAGACTTGTTGCATTTACAACACTTGAGCACAAATGGATCCTATGGCCATGTTTTCGACTTCAGTTGTAGATAAACAAATTGTATTTTTTTTCTTACTAAACCAAGAAACCAAAGCTCTTCATAGCAAGAAGCAACCACCGCTACTACTTTTTTGATCAAGATTACAAACAACATAATCAACATTATTGTAAGATTTTAAATCCAACGATTGACCCTTTGGATACCATAAGACAAAATTTATAGTGCTAGCAAGATGTCTCAAAATTCTTTTAACAGCTTGAAAATGAGAATACTGAGGATCCGATTGAAATCTAGTGCAATGTCTAATGGAAAACATAATATCAGGTCTAGATGTGATCAAGTATCGTAAGCTACCAATCATGTCCCTATATAAGGAATCATCAATGGGTTCACCATCTTCATCCTTATCTATCTTAGAAGAAGTAGCCATAGGGGCATTAGCATGTTTGCAATTTTCCATGTTAACTACTTTAGTAGTTCCTTAGTGTATTTCTCTTGTCTTAAAAGGATTCAAGCGTGCATTTGTTTGATTTGAAACCAAGGAAAAATGTCAATTCACCCATGAGACTCGTTTCAAATTCCTTTTGTATAGTATTACTAAATTGATTACATAAAGAATCATTTGAAGCACCAAAGATAATGTCATCAACATATATTTGAACAACTAAAAATTTTAATTCATATGATTTTAAAAATAATGCAGAATCCGACTTTCCAATAGAAAAACTATTATCAAAATAATATTTCCTAAGTCTTTCATAACTTTGAGGTGCTTGTTTTAGATCATAAAGATCTTTCTTAAGTTAATAGACTTGATAAAGTTTGTTTTGGTTTTCAAAACTTGGTGGTAGTGCAATGTAATCTTCTTCTTCAACGATTCCATTTAAGAAAGTATTTTTACATCCATTTGAAAACATTTGATGTCATTATGGGAAGCAAGGTCTAATAACATACGAATGGCCTCAAGTCTAGCTACAGGTGCATAAGTTTCATCAAAGTTTATTCGTTCTTGTTGATTGTATCCTTGAGCAACCAACCTATCTTTGTTTCTGGAAATTTCCCTAACTTCATTAAACTTGTTTGGAAAAACCGATTTAGTTCAATAATGGTTTTACCTTAAGGTCTTGGGACTGAATCCCATACATCATTCTTAGTAAATTGATTTAAATCTTCTTGCATATAAATTATCCAATAATCATCCTTTGAGATTCATTTATCTTTTTAGGTTCAAAAATTGATACAAAAGCCATGTTTCCAACATCTTTAAATGATGAATGAGTTTTTACTTTATCTAGTGGGTTTCCTATGATTAAGTTTTGAGGATGATCTTTGATTATTCTAGGTGTAGGATGATGTGACTCATTGTTTTGTTTAGCTCCAGTATCTCTATCATTTGTTGACATGGTTAAGTCCTCAATTTGGTTTGTGATGTCATTCAGATTTTCATATACATCACTTTGAGATTTGATTTCATGTAATGTATATGAATTGATTCCTCAACTTTCTTAGAAATCGAGTTGTAGATCCTAAATGCCTTACTAGATGTTGAATATCCCAAGAAAAATCTTTTTTTTTATTTAAGATCAAATTTGTCTCTATCATCCTTAGTTTTTGAGATATAGCAAGGTGATACAAAAGTATGAAAGTAGTCAACTCTAGGTTTCTTGAAAAATGATAAGTTCATAAGGAGTTTTCTTAAGCTAAGAATGAATTGAAACACGGTTCAAGGCATAGCATATGTATTAATCCTTCAGCTCAAAAGGTTTTAGGTGTGTTATATTCAAGTTGCATTGTTCTAGCCATTTCTTGTAAGGACCGATTTTTCATCTCAACTATCCTATTTTGTTGTGGAGTGTGTAGAGATGAAAAGTTATGTGTATATACTTTAGATGTACACTATTCTTAAAATATATGATTTTCAAATTCTCCCCCATGAGCACTCCTAATGGTGCATATTTTGTTTTGTAGTTGATATTCAACCTTAGAGAAAAATATAATGAATATATTAATATTATCATCTTTTGATGAAAGAAACTGCACCCAAGTATACCAACTCTAATCATAAACAATAACAAAGCAATACCTTTTACCACTGATAGATTGAGTCTGAATGGGACCAAATAAATCCATATGAATATGTTCTAATGGACTAGCTAGTGGTACTTAGCAAAGCTTTATATTTGAAAGATGTTTATCTTGCTTGCCTAGACTACATGGTTCACAATTTTTAGGTTTATCGAATTAAAGCTTAGGTAAACCATGAACAATATCATATTTAATCAATTTTCTAATAAAATGTGAACCTACATGCCCTAGCGTTCTATACATAACTGTAACGATTCATCATTTTCAAGAAGGCATTTTCCAATTATAGCTTGCATAGAACTAGGTCTAAGTATATAAATATTTCCTACTCTTTTTCCTTCATGAACAACAATATTAGTGTTTTCTATGAGTTACATGCAACATGATTTGTTAAAAAGGACATCATAGACACTATCATACAATTGACTAACACTAATCAAGTTGTGATGCAATCCATACACAAGTAACACATTTTTTATTTGAAGGTTTTTACCAACATTACCTATCCCAACAATTTTGCCTTTGGAATTATATCCACATGTGATTGTTCCACTCTTCTTTTCTTCAAGTGTATCGAAAGCCTCCTTATTTCCGATCATATGTTTGGAACAACCACTATCAACCACCCAATCCTGCAAAATATGAAGATTTTGGTACCCATGTGGTGGTACTTTTGGTTAAGAGCATTACTATAAATATTTTATCATTTCAAATATTTAGACCAATCCAATATGAAGAGTCCATTACATATTTGAGTCACCTAAGTTAATTGCAATAGTTCTAATAGAACAACTTTAGGTTGAGATTTTCTTTGACTAGAACCTCTCGGTCGAAATCTTTTTCAACCAGGATGAAGTTTTGTATATTTATCAGTGAAAAACAATTCTTATAGAACTACTTATGGTTAAACTTTTCTTCATTTGGAAGCCCTCTCAATCGAACACTTTGTCGACCAAGATGAAGTTCGATGCATTTTTCAGTAAATTCACTATTTCTAATGTAAACCAATCATGCCATTATTTTTGGACAGAACAAGTAAGAAATCAAAACCTACAAAGATATACAAGTTAAATCTTATTTTAGTTGAGATAAGTCATATGTTCTTTTCATAATGAGGTATAGGTCAAATATCAACAAATGGTCTTAAAAAAGTCTAGATTGGGGTTCTTGGAACTCAAACTAAATCGTTGTTCTTGTTTTTCTTGTAATTTCATGAAAATGAATAATGTCCAAGGCATTGGCAGTAATGTCAAGAAATAAAATAAATTTGATTTTTCTTCTTGATACTTTGATATTTTACTATTTTATTCTTAGGCACATAAATGATCTTGGTTATAGGGGTTTGTGATTTTATAGTTTTAGTCTATTGACAAGATTTATCTTTAGGTATATAGCCTAAACCCCTTTTTCCTATCTACCTGGAAGTGCTTTTTATGACTCTATCAAGGATATCATCATGTTTCAAGCTATTAACATATTTTTGTAATTCATCAATTTTAGCAAGATTCTTTGTGATGTCTAGGTTTGTTTGAGCTAAACTTGAAATCAAAGTATCCGTTTCTTTAACAGTGGGATCATAATCTGAATGATTGCAAAGAATAAGTTGAGTTTGATAATTATTTATCTTGGCAAGCAATTCAACTTTTTATTGAGAGAGAAGATTATTATTGTTTTCTAAATCAAGCAACTTGGCATTACACTTTTCAAAAGAAGCTTTCAAAGTATCTTTTTCAATAATAAGACTTTCACTTTCATAAGTGATTTCATCAAATTTAGCATGCAACTCATTGTTAAATTTGGAAAGCTTTTTTAATTTTCTATTGCAATCAACATATTTATCATGAGTTTCTTCAAGGCTATTAACTAAATTAGTTTTTGATAGTTCAAAAATGTCTACCTCATTTGGGTCTTCATCTTCATCTTCCTTAGAAATGAGACATTCCATTTCTTCTTCTCCACTTTCGCTATCATCACTTGAATCATCCCACAAAACTTTGTATGCTTTGTCTCCCTTGTCCTTCTTCTTAAAAGATGATTTCTTACCTTTCTTGAACTTTTGGCATTCATTCTTCACGTGCCTCTTCTTGCCACACTCAAAGCACCTAAGAGAAGAAGAGGAAGAAGCATTAGAATTTTTGTTAGATTTATACCTTTTTATATTTCTTACCATTTACAATGATTGCATCCTCTTCACCATCTTCTTAACTTGTTTCATCACTTTCTTGAGTGATAGCTTTTGATTGAGATTTAGTTGCTTCCCTGAATGCAATCTCCTTCCATTTCTCCTTTCGGTGTTTGGCTACCAACCTTTCTTCTTCATCAAGTTTAACCTTATGTGTTTCAAGGCTCCATCATCAACTTAGTGAGATAATTGGCTTCTTCAATGGCTTTCACCTTGGGTTTGTATCTTGGAGGCAAAGATCTAAGTATCTTAGATACTTGATCCTCTTCACTAATGTATTTTCCCAAGGCACTTAGGTTGTTAATAATATAAGAAAACCTAGCTTACATTTCACTTATATTTTCGTTAGGCTTCATACTGAAATGTTCAATCTTTTGTTTAAGTATATTGATCTTAGTATTCTTAACCTAAGTTGTACCTTCATGTGTAAATGAAATCTTGTTCCATATGTCATAGGTGGTTTCACATGAATATATCCTATTAAACTCACTAATGGAAATAGAACAATATAAAATACTTATGGCTTTTGCATTCAATTGAACTTGTTTTACCATTTTAGGATTCCATTTTTCATACTCCGTAATAGGAAGCTCATAGGGAAAGGACATCATTCTCCAAAGCTCCAGGCTGATCCTTGGAAATAGAATTGCATCCTTATTTTCCAATAAGTGTAGTTGCTTCCATTAAAGGGTGGTGGTTGGCTCACATGAGTCCCTTCAAGGTTGAGGTTGCTAAGCAAGTTTCCCCCCTTTCTTCAAGACATATTAGGGATCCTTAAAGACCTAATCTAATACCAATTGAAAGATCTAGAGGGGGGTGAATATAGCTTTTGGTACTTTCAAATTTAATTAAAAAAACTTAAAGCAAATAAGGAGGAGGAAACAAGGAAGACACTTTGATTTTGAGTGGTTCCAACCTTTGAATCAAATGTTGTCAGTCCACAACCCAATTGTTTCTATTGGGATTTTGAAAGGGATTTTATTTAATTTACCTCACAAGGACGTTACACAAAAATACAACCACCTTCCATCAAGTAGCCTTCACCTTGATGTCGCCTCAACCTCCTTGAAGCAGCCTTCTTGAAGTATCCTCAAGCCCTTGAAGCAACCTTCACGACCTTGAAATAGCTGTACCACCTTGAGATAGCCTTCACCTAGAAGTAGCTCCAACCTCCTTTGAAGTAGCCTTCTTGAAGTAACCTCAAGAAACCTTGGAGAAGCCTTCTTTTCCTTGAACTAGATCCTAGATATCTCCCTTAGACAACCTCCTACACTAGTAGTAGTCAAGGGGAACAAATACAATACAAGGGAAATAGATCAAAAGAAAGAAAATACTTAACCAATGAAGTATAATGCTTTGATCCTATATCAAGCATTAAACCTCCTCACCACTTAGGATGGGCGTATCTTGAATGGTGGCTAAGAGGCTATGGCTATGGGACACAAATTTAGATATTAAAAAAGAAGATAACAAGTGAAACTTGGCTTGTTTTCTCTCTAGAGTGCTTTCACAAGTGTAGCTTATGATTTTGTAGTAAGAAAATGTATTTCAACGGCTATCCTCAACTCCCAACTACTCGGTCTAATGGTCATATGATTTGGACCAAAGATGTGTTGGTTCACAATATTTTGGACCAAAAATGACTTAGAGCACAATATATGTAAGTATTTGACCAATGCTCTAAATGCTTGACCGAGGTGGTTCTCGGTCGACAATAACTTTGACCGAGTGTGTTTTGGTCGACTATTTTCTCGATCGAGAGTGTCACTGTTGCAAGTTTTTGAACCACCTACCAATTGTTTGTTCTGATGAAGGATAATGACTCTAATATCTAGGAGGATCCTAACTAAGGGTTGTGAGTGGATAGAGGAGATATAATGCTTGATATACATGATATATAAGTACTTATACATAATATACTTGTAAAAGTTTTTACATTGAGTACAATCCTGAAACTATTAAGAATTTAACCGCATTGATCTTCAGTTATCCACATGGTATGATCTCCTCATCTTCTTGAACCCTCAAGTAGTTAAGTAGCACGTTATATCCACAAGAATGAAATGTTTGTCATTATCAAAATAAAGGATAAGATAATGTCCAATTTAGCAACACTTCCGTCAAACAAATCTTTCTACTAAAACACATTTCTACTTCTAGAGACCAATGGAAAACCATCTATTGATGACAGGGAGAGTTATTGTGGATGAAACCTTTCTAGATTGTGGTTGCATGTTTCTATAAGACTTAGATCATGCTCTTTTAGGATGGATCAAAGATTTCTTGCCTAGTTTCTTACTATGTGCATGCAATATGTTCTCTCCTAACCTTATTTTCTTTTTTTTTCCCTTTTCGACCTTCTTCCATGGATGAAATGCATGGTGCTCCTAGATATATACACCCTTTCCTAAAGATATGATCTTCTTGGAGCTTTTGGATAAAAAAGCTTAGGTATTTCCTTATCTTCTTTGTCACTCCTTGCTGTTTGGATGTTTTAGTCACCTCTAAACGTGAGTGATATAATTTTTAATATGTTTCTTTCATACTTAATGCATGCAAGACCTCAATCTTGTTCGAAAGAGTATGTAATATGCCAAAAGATGGTCATTTAGGCACTATTTTACATGTATATGCTGAAAATATGAATCCCTAAAGCTCTCTTTGTCTTTTTATATGTTTTCTCCCATAAATAGAATATTGCTTTTGAAAATACAACAATCAAAATTTATAAAGTACAATGTCCCATAAACATGTCTTCTACATCATGATTTAGTAGGAAATGTAGAGAGAACTTGATGTGCACTTTGATCTTTACGGTATGATGATTGTTCTATAAGAGTTTCAAGGTTTTTCCTTGTCGTTATAGTGTTGTATGTATTGTTAGATGAAATATCCCAAGTTAAGGTTTCTCACCTATGCTACGTTTTGCGCATATGATTTCCTACATCCTCAAAAATTGCATATCTTATATACTCGATGGAGTTTTAAGATAAAATGGGTGCTATCTTGTTTATGACTCATGCTCTCTGCAAAATTTTGGATCTGAATAATACTCCTATAGGAAGTTATGATGTTTTGGTCTATATGGCATTTTGGGTTGTTTTATGCCATATTTTGAGGTTTAATCCTATTTATGGATAATGATGGATAAGTATACCATGATGGAGTAGAAAGGAACATGTTTCACACATTCTATGGTTTCTTGAGTTGTATGTACCATTTATTTTATAAGAAAAAATTATTAGTTTGTATGTAACTTAATTAATGTAATAAAAAGTACTCAATTGGAAAAATTAATTAAGTGTAGCCTTAATCATGTAGTGCCCTATGATTGAAGAATTTAAATCAGTTTAGAACTTGCTGGATATAGAAATGAGTAATCCAAAAGGAGCTCAAAGTCATATATTGTCAATCATATGATGGTGATTGGTAGGTGTATCCCTATCATGCATATTTTCTTAGAAAGCAATTGAGGTCGTGTCTCAGATTATGTTTGTTTGAGAGAGGCTGCAGTTGTAATGTAGGTTTGAGGGTTGATTACCCTAGGTTTTGGTGCCATGACTTGTCTTGCCAAGACAGACCAGGTTGTTTAGTAGTTAGACTGATGTGCCACTAAGGTTGTTACTTGTATTGAACAAGGGGAAGAGATCTTTAGGATTCTGGTCATCCTAGATCTTATATGGGGTTAATTTCATCTTCATAGTGGTCACCTAGTAGTTTGAGTGGTATGCCTCAACCTACCCAAGGCTTAATAATGTATGTAATTCATCCAAGTAGTATACATGTTAGGGTTCTTTGGCGAAATCCATTTGATGATAATCAATGTTTGCATTCTTGATAGTGCCATATTTGATTCATATTTTGTTAAGTGTGATTAACTACAATTCTATCTTTAATTATCCTTGATAATTTTACATACACTTCTCATCCTTTCTAAACCATCAAATTATATGCCTTAATTGTTTTAATTACATAACATACTGGTAAGCAATAAATGTATTAGAGGTTATATCATATCATCAAGGCATGGGTCTCACCTTGTGGGTTTCCACACCATTTAGGTGATTGACAGCATAGTTAGACCTGTGATAGAGAGAAGGCTTAGTTTGGAGATTAGTGAAATTGAGAGGTTGGTGTTGTGAGTATAGTGTGCTAGAATCATTCCCATACTTTTTGGTCCAGGAAGGGTTTTTTTTACATGATGAATATCGACTTGAGATTTTGGTTGTATTCCATGAGTAATGTAAATGTTGTAAATATTGAAAATAAATCATTGGTGTATAGGTTTTGGATGAGGCCTGTGATCTCATTCAAATTTATGTGGAAAGAAAATATATGTTATTTGGGACCTTAGTGCTAATGTTCTTTTGAAATGTTTGGATTTTTTTTATTCTACACAATTTTAATCACATGGTTGATTAGTGTTGAACCACTATTTTGGTTTTGAGTAATTATGTTTTGCATGTGGGTTGCCACATTTGGTGGAATCAAGGAATTAGGTTTGTTGAGTCTATAGGGACATAGGATTTAGGATGTTGCATGTGTTCTTATGTATCGAACATATATAACCATGGTTTATGGCTATGCATATATGTTTGGAGAAAATGTTGAGAGTAGTTTGTGGAACTGGGAGGAGGTGCTAGGACCAGTACAAGATAGGATAGTAGCTAAGATGAAACCAAAACAATTCTTCTTGCCACTATTTGACTGTACAACTATAGTTGATCCACTTTTTAGTTTGTCTTCTGTCATCTAATAGTGACATATCAAGAATCTAGATGATAGGTAACCTATCCCAAAGGCTATGTCTCAGGGTCCAGTGATGACCTTTCAGAGGATGAAGCGTGTGCAATCCACAGAGTATGCGGGCACATCAGACCCAAAATATACAAATATGTAGTTGATGAAGCTGGAGAAGGCATTTAGGATCCTTAATATCTTCAAGGAGAACAAGGTGAAGCAATTCACATACATTTTGAATGGTAGTGTTGGACATTGGTGAGCCATAGTGGAAGAGAAGAGATTGGGATAGGCGATTTGTTGGGAGGAGTTTTAGTTGGGAGGAGTTTTAGTGGAATTTTGTAAGTCGTTATTTCTCAGAGACGTATCTAGAAGAGAAGGTAGCTCAATTTGATAGGTTACTTCAAGGGTCGTGGTCTGTGAATGAATATGAGGTGAAATTGATGGATTTGTTAAGGTTTTGTCCTCACATGGTAGACCTAGAGAAGGAGAGGATTAGAAGGTTCAAAGAATGGCTTGAGCGTCGAGTTGGAAAGGACAACATATGCTTTGTAAACCTGTGAGAATTTTTCCACTTTTTTAGAGTCTGTGAGGAGGATGGAGAGGTCATCAATGGAAAAATGAGAAGCTAGTGCAAAGAAGAGGTCAACCCAGTTCTAGCAACAGTCGTCAGGAACTTTCAAGAAATAGAGGTCTTCTATCCCATAGTACCAAGAATCATAGTAGAGATCAACATTTTTTAGCTAAGGATACAAGTACAGTCACAGTAGTCTCCTAGAAAGGGGAGAGGTCATAGTTTTTCACCCGCTAGGGTGAAGAGTTTTGGGTCAGTGGTATTACAAGACTGTCTAGAATATAATATGTTACAAGAAAAAGGTTTAAGTGTGTCTAGGTTTGGCATGGGTGATGGTCTTTCCTCCTGAAGAACTAGGATGTTACATAGTAGCTGAGGTAGAGATAGTAGATTTCATATCTGTAATGGTACAATAGTGGTGGTAGTAGAGAACATGGCTTGACCTCACACATAGGGTTTTCTAGACTAGCTAGTAGAGGTCGAGGATGACAACCGAAAACAACTAGATTCTATGTCACAAGTCATCCAGAAGGAGTGACCAACCTATGGGTCATGATAGATTAGATAGAATTTTTTCATTCTGACTTATATTCTTCTACCTTTGTATATGTTTTGTTTGATCAAGGTGTGACACACTCATTGATCACCAGAGAGGTGACAAATAGTTGTAACTTATCTGTTTGTAGTAGAAACTAATAAACTCTAGTTAGAAACCCCTTTGGTTGGTTCTGTAGTATTGCGGGAAGTGTCTCTATCCTATGTTCTTTCTTTCTCATGATGCAATATTCAAGTGGCCCTCGTGACACTTGATATGCATGGATTTGATGTGATCCTAGGGTATGGATACATTGGAGAAGTATAAGGTTGTTTTGTACTTAGGTACTCAAGTTGTGACATTTTTTGTTAAGGATATCAGTTCGACCTTCCAAGGAGATAGGAAGATCATTCCCACATGTCGTGTGTCAGCTGTGATAGAGAAAAAGTTGGTGAGACAAGGATGTGAAGATTTCTTGTCACATGTAGTGGATACCAAGGTGATGTGTCCTAGTATTTAAGAAGTACCTATAGTTTGTGAGTTTGAGGATGTTTTTCCATGTGTTTCTGATTTTTTCATCTCTAGAGAGATTGATTTAGAAATCAATCTAGTTCTAGGCATGCAACCTATAACACAAACACCCTACAAGATGGCTCGAGCTGATATGAAGGAGATGAAGAAGTAGTTGTAGTTGTTGTTGGAGAAGGTCTTTAGATGGTCGAGCATGTCCCGTTGTGGTGCTTCAATGTTGTTTGTGAAGAAGAAGGGTTGTTCATGAGGCTTTTCATAGATTACCAACAGTTGAACAAGGATAAGATGAAGAACTAGCACATTTTTCTAAGGATATATGATTTATTTGACCATTTGAAAGTGCTAAAGTGTTATCTAAGATAGATCTAAGGTCATGATATCATTAGTTGCGGATCAAGGAAGATGGCATACCTAAGACTGCTTCTAGGACTAGGTATGGTCATTATGAGTTTGTGGTTATGTTGTTAGGGCTAACAAATGAAAATACAACATTTATTGACTAATGAACAAAGTGTTCATACCATATATTCATCAATTTGTTGTAGTTTTCAAAGGTAATATCCTGATACACTCTAGGGATTGTCAACAACATGAGCAACATCTTTGTCAAGAATTGGATTTTTTGAGGCAAAATTGTTTGTATGATATCTTTAGTAAGTGCAAATTTAGGTTCGCTAAAGTGTATTTTCTTGGTCATGTTGTCTCTGCAAAGGGTGTTTGTGTAGACACTAAGAAGGTGAAGTCAGTGTTGGGGTGAGAACAATCCAAGATACTGAGTGAGTGTAGAATTTTCCCATGTTTATCTTGATACTATAGACGTTTAATCAAGAACATTAGTGCAGTGGGTCTAACTTTGACCAAGATAATCAGGAATGGTTTTCCTATTATCTGGGATGAGAAGTGTCAATGTTATTTCTAGTTGTTGAAGTAAAAGTTGATGAGTTCTCTAGTGTTGGTGTTTCTAGAGCCTGGAAAAGGCCACATCATATTTTGTGATTTTTCAAAAAATGGGTTGGGATGTGTGATGATGCAAGACAAGAATGTAATGCCATTTGCTTATAGAAAACTTAATAAGAATGTAGGGAACTACCCAACTCATGACCTAGAGTTAGCATCCATGTTTCTTGCCTTGAATATTTGGAGGCAATATCTTAATAGTGAGAAGTGTCAAATTTTCACAGATCACAAGAATCTTCACTATATCTTTTCAAAGCAGGAGTTGAACATGAGGCAAAGGAGGTGGATAGAGTTGATCAAGGAATATGATTGTACGATAGACTATCATCCTAAAAAGGTGAATGTAGTGGTTTCTATGTTAAGTAGTAAGTCACCTTCATTATGGTCGACATATAATGTATAGATGTACGCGATGACTTGTTAGAAGAAGAACATGTTGGTGTCTCTTTGATAGATGAATGTACAGTTGGAGGCCTCCTCATAAGAAGGTTTGTTGGTACTTTTACAAGATAAGTCGACATTGATGTAGTAGACCAGATATGCAAAAAAATGGGATTGTGTTATAGAACATCAGATCAGAGTTTGGCAGTAGGAAGTGTGATGGATTTCATGAAAAATAATGATGGGACAGTGTGATGTCACAACTGGATGGTGGTTCTAGATGTTAGCACTCTAAGTGTTACAACCCCAATTTATGGGTTCATTTGGTGAGAAATGTAATTTCTCATAATAAGGATAAATGAACAAATAATGGCGTCTTTTGATTGAATGCATGAATTTCATTTAAAATAGCCTTGTTGATTATTTGTGGGCTTTATTGGCTATTAGGCCCAATAATAAGGAAAAGACAAAAGAAACTCCATTATTAATAAGAAATGGAGAAAAGAAAAATGTAGAAACCTCTAGAAGGAAAAAGAGTGTAATCCAAAGGTGGATTTCGTGCCTCTTGGGTTCCTTGGGTCCCAAGGAGTCCAAAATTGCAAATATAAAGAAATAAGAAAAGAAAAGATCAATTAGATATTTCTTTATTACGAAAGAAATTGAAAACAATGATAAACTGTGGAAAATAAGTGAAAAGAGGTACAATTGAGTTATCCTTGGTGGATTTTCGTATCCAAAGGATTCCTAAGGTTAAAAGGAATGCCAATGAGGAAAATAAAAAGAATGATAAAGGGAAATCCTTGAAAAGAGATATTTTACTAAAGAAATGAATAAGAAGTGAAATAGAAATATATAAGAGAATAAAGGCAAGTAAATATTCTCCAATATGGGAGTTCGTTCCTTTAGGTTGTCTTGAGGTCCAAGGGACCCAAAATAATAAAATAATAGCAAAGGGAAAAGAAATACCAATTAATTTTGGATTAATTAAGGGATAACTTTGGAGAGAAGGATGCTTACTCATCCATTGGAATTTGTTTCCCAAATTTCTAATATAGATAGATAATGTAAATACCAACGTTTCCTTAACATTTGAGTTAAAAAGGAGCAAGGTTTTAGGAGATACGAATTTTTCAAGTTATCTCCAAAATTGGGAATTATTCTGAAATTAGAAATATATTTTCCTTTTAATGGATCGCGTGCTTTAAGGACCGTTGGATCTTCATCCAATGCTGGTAGCTCATCTTCTGAGTCCCACACGGACTGGGAATTTGCAAGTTACAGGGAGGATTTCCCATCTTGAATTTCTCGTGATCCAGAGTTTGGGCAAGCCTGTTGATAGTCCCATTGGACTCAGGGGAGGAAACCATGGAGATTGATCCCTATTTTGTCTAGGTTTGGTCGTCGTTTTGGAAATACCCAAACCTCGAGAGCCTGCTTCCCACCCTATATATAGGGGACGGTGATGGAGGGTATCAACACCTCTTTTTGGTAGACCAAACATTGCGGCGGAGATCAAGGGTCGTTCAAGTGCCTTCAATTGCCTCGATCATCCTGACATGCATCCTTGGCACCTTGGCTAGCCCCACCGGAGTCTGACAAGTAGGAGGGCATTGCGGCATGATCTTAGTGAGTAATTGAGCTCGCAATTGAGTTCGATGGTGGGAGGCAGAGCTCCCTGACCGTTTGGAGTGCTCGCAGGTGGCCGAGAGCCCATAGTCAACTCCCAAGTTGACCACCAGACCTGTTGTGCTCGGCGCAAGGTTGAAGACGAAGACCCTTTGGTCTTTTACGATTTTGCCCAACTGCGCCTTCTTTACAGGTAAGGGTGTTTCTATCCTTCGACATCTTTTGATTAAAAAGTAAAGGCACGTGCGTCCCTAGCTGTTGGATCCTGAGTGGACCAGTGGACCACGGATCTAATGATCCTGATTTTTCTGTAAATTGCTAATAAATCAATAGAAAGGGATTTTCTTAAAAAAACCATAACTTTATCTAGAAAACTCGGATGAGGAAAGTTAATACATGAAAAGTGATCAGAAAAATACAAGGAATACATAAAAAATAGTTTGAAGGCCTAAATCTGTCTCTTTTTGCAAAAGTATCTAATTTGGATGGAAAAGGTATTAATTTGTGGTTAGAAACCCTAATTGTTAATCAAGGATAGATTTAATACTGCAATTAGGTTAATTCAAGCATGGTTAACTTGTTTAATGATAAAGTTAGATTTTAAACTATTTTTATGATGGAATTGCAAAGTGTAGGGTTTTAAACCTAATAATGTAATTAGTACCCTTAGAAACCTTGAAGTGACGAAAAAGGGAAGAAAAGATATTGTAACCTGAAAATTAGGGTTTTTGTGGTCCAAACCTGATCTTAAGGATCTTAATGGAAACTAAGACAAGATAATTAGGGTTTGATGTATATTTTGATAAAATTAAAATAAAAAGTGATAAAAAGGAAATGAAACCCTAATTATGGTCGAAACCTTAAAAAGGGCTAGTAACCCTAGGGCACGATTAGGTCTATTAGACTTGGATACCATGATCCATGATAAAAAATAGATTGGATGTTTATGTCAGGACTAAATTGTGCTTGCCTTCTTGATTATGGGTTACTTGATTGTTTGGATTAATTCTTCATTCAAGATAACTTGACAGGTATGTGGTTAACTACGATTAATCGCATTAGTTTTTCTAAAGCTTTCCCGGGTGGTTAATCACATTGATTGAAACTAAATAGTTTGGATGTTCATACTACAATTATAAAGTCACTATGGTTATCACAGTTATAAATACATGTGTATTCTCACACCCACATGCCACACTGATGGAAGATGCCATAAAGGTCAGGCCCAAGAGGGTAGACCAATGGGCACCATGAGAGGTGACCCCAGACACCAAGCTCGGGAATGAGAAGGTGGTCTATGTTGAATGACTATGGGGCACCATGAGAGGTGACCCCCAGGCACCAAGCTCGGGATTGAGAAGGTGGCCTTAAGTCAATGGCAAAAGAGAAACCCTAGAGGGGTATTCCAGGGTTAGGGCAAAAGCGGTGGAGAATGACACATAGAAAATGTAAATTGGTTTGCTAAATTACCGTTATTGTGATAATTAAGTTGTTAGCCTTATTTGTGAACTTTTCATTGTCCCCACATACCAGAATATTCATGTATGCTGATCGTGTTTTTGGTTGTCGGCGTTTTAGGTACAACCCTGAAATGAACAAACATTAAAGTGACACATTGTGAAAATAAGAAATAAAGTGCAAGGAGGATTAGATAGAGTAGATCCAAGCTGTGGATAGATAGATTTCCAAAGTTTTTAAAAGGTATGCAAAGTTTTATTTTTATACCAGTTTATAGTTTAGTTGGTAAAATTTGATAATTGTTATTGATTATTTGTCGAACCTTTGATCCTGTTAATTGGGATAATGACTATGACCTCTTGGTCTCACTTAATTGGGGGTTACCGGGAGGTGGGGTCATTACAATTGGTATCAGAGCATGGGTTCCACATTTAATCTTTAATAATTATTAAATTTTACAAACTTTGTAGAACCCAAGGGAGTTATTAGAGGATTTTATAAAAGATAGAGGTGTCTAGAAAAGTATCATGTCCGGGGATGGCAAGATTTTCCTCCACACCGCTAGTCGGAATACGAGGACTCCCGGATTAGTGTGACTGCCTGACTAAAGTCTCAAGATTTGACTCGAAATAAGATACCTTTATGACTCTCTCATCTTGATCATCCCTTCTCAACTCAAATGTTGTTAAGGACCTTAAGGATTAGGGTTTTTTCTCTTTTCCTCACCCTCTCGAGGTATGGGTAAGGTTGATAAGGATTAAGAAATCCTCCACCAAATTAATAAAAAGTATGTAAATAAGAAGTCATGGACATAAGCTTAATAGATTAAGTGTAAAGGAATAGATACATGCTTAGGTCGTATGACATAAGTTGTCATGCCCTCAGGAGAGACTTGGATCTAGACCTTCTTGCTAGGAGGATAAGTATAGAGAGAGTTAGTCTTGGAGGTAGGGATCTCCATTACAAGTAGGGACCTTGGACATCCTCAGAGGATGATGTTAACCCTAACCCTAAGTGAAGGATAAAGAGAGAGATGACATGATGAGTTAGATGGATATGCCTTGGATTCCATATGGGCCATGAGAAGTTGGATGACTGAGTACCTTTGGCGACCAAACCCTAGGAAGGGTCGTGCATGTTAGAGTGAAGGATAGTTCCTTCAATGATAAGGTTAGAGAAGAACCTATATAAACCTTATGGGCTTATATGAGCATGGCTTAGTATGCACAGAGTACGTCAGTAGTGCTGATAGTATGATAAAACCTTGGCCAGGAGAGTATGATGGATAGCTTATAAGGTAAGCATAAAGAGCTATGGATAATCTTGAACAAACAGAAGTTGATCATAGGCTTCACCCATGTAGGAGTATGCTTGTGAGCTTGATCCATCTTCATAGAGAGAGGATCTCTTTTAGTGAGGTTGTTTGTAGAGTTATCTCTAGAGAGAGAGAGGGACCAAAGCAAGAAGGTTGGAAGTTTAGACTTCGGGTTAGGAGAAACCCTGAGAAGTTGAGTATGATGCGACCTAAGTGGATGATTGCAGTTGCCTCATGCATGATCCCTGGAGGCTGATAGTATCTTGGTTTCCTTTAGAGGAACCAAACCCTAGAGAGAGGATGAGACTGTTGGTACCTCTGTACTTATGGTATAGATGAGAAGAAGAGTGCCTTAGACCTTGACAAGGTTTGAGTAACCAGTTGTGAGGCTTTATACCTAGTTGGTTGTCCTTGAGGAGGACTCAACTCTGAGGTGTTTCTCATATAAAAGGATCATGGGAGTACATGACATACCTTGGACATGCTTGATTTGTGGTTAAGAGATTGAGCATGCAGTTGGACACCCAAAGGTGAACCTAGGGTTCCTAGGCCTAAGAGGGGAAGTAGTGTACCTGATGCTCATGATGAAGTTTTAGTTTCAATAGATTCGAGCATGGTACTTCTCATGTTTAAAGGAAAGTGAAACCCCTTAAGTTTAAGGTATGTTTGATGATGCCTCCCCACAGCTAAGTAATGACATGGGAAGGTGTGATCTTGATCCAATGTCGAGAATGAGAACAAGTATGACCTAGCATGGTTTAGTAGGTGGTCTGCTTGTGCCTTAGTGGCTACTGGGTTAAGCATGCTCATGCGAATATAAACCCTAAGGATGTTGGTGACCTTGTGGTCAAGAGTTATAGTTTCCTCCCATCCTGGGAGAGGAACCCTTGGTAGGGTGTGTACCAGTTTGTTGGTTTTGAAGTAACCTAAGGAGGTTTCAGAGGATCTTTAGAAACTAAGTGAAGAGTACAAGGTAAGAGAATGAACATGTACAATCATAGATAACCATCTCTATGTGCATGTGGGTGAGTTACCATGGAGGTAACTGGTATGGGGCTTGACCAAGGTAGGCAGGTCACCGTGACCCCTATGAAAGGATGAAAGACAACCCATGAATGCAGAGAGAGAGATGATGAAGGCTTGGGTAAGGTTCTAAGTTGGACATGTACCATAATGGAATCCTAAGTATATCCTAGGGTCAGGTAGGGATAGTACCAATGGAAGTAGGAGTTGCCTAATTCCCTAGTTGCACATGACCATAGGGTCGGGAGGTAACAACTATCATTTTCCGAGGGTCGTGGGTTAGGAGATTGATCACCTTCATGAACTCATGGGACCCAAAGGGTAGATGAGTAGGGAATTCTATGGATGCATAAGGGAAGAGGGATGACCCCAAAAGTGCCGGCACCTTATGGACCTAGAGGAGATGACCAAGGATTGTATGGTGACCCAAGTAGGTTTGAGACCATTTTTCCATGGAAGTAACTTTGATATCAAGATAATTGTGATATAGAGACACAAGTTGCACGTTTCAACTTAGATTTGAAGGTGTACTGGCAAGGTGGGATGTACCATCTCTACTCTTGGAATAGGAAGAACTCTATATTTGGACGACCGCCAAATTCTTATTTCTTCTTGTTATGATGTGAGTTGGAACGTTGCTATGAGGTATGAGAAGAGAGATGATAACATACCCTGGCGAAGTGGATGATAGGTAATCATATTAAGGTAATCATCTTGTGAGAATGTTTTATCATGAGCTATGTGGATTTTGCAAGTGATTCAAGGTTGAGTTTGATAACCAAGAGGATGAGCTCAGAGTGTTCTGATGAGGATAGACTCAGAGTTTGAGATGAGATGATAAGTGGAATTCATGGAAGTGTATGTCTTCAACATTACCTAATACCTAAGGATGTGAAGTGGTAATGGATTCTCTGGTGGAGATATTGCTACCTAGTTTGGCTAGAGACTAGAAGATAGGTTTGGCTAACCCTCAGATGCAATGATATTGATTGATCAAGTTAATGGTTAGTCAGCCTAGTCTTTGATGCAATGGAAGGGTGGTGGTAGAACCTCAGATACACTTCTTTGGATAGGAAGGTAATAAAACCCTGATGAGAGTGGTTTAGGCATTCTGAGGAATCATGACATACAGGAGATCATGGTTTTAAGATCACCTTACACCATGATACTACAAATATAGTAAGTGATAGTAGAACTTTGGATTCTTGATATGAAGTTGCATGTGGCATGTGGCCATGCAAGACCAGGGGTGAAGGATGAACACCAGTAACCCAATGCTTTGGCATAGAGGATAAAGAGTCCTCAAGAGGGAATGGGAGTTCACCACTATGAATTTTGTAGTAAGTCTCCCCTTGACCAAGGAAGGTCAAGGTACATTGTGGGTTATGGTAGATCGCCTTAGCTAGATGACAAGAGAAAGAAAGAGTACTGTCAAGGGACATATTGGGTTGAACTACTTACAAGAGAGAGAGAGATGGTTCAGCTACACCATAATGCAAGTTCAAAAGTTCTTGAGTAGGACCTAAAGGTTCACTTCCATTAGGTGGAAGTTGATACATGAAGAACTTGATATCAATATGATTTATCACCCCATACTAATGGTCAGTATGATCCATACTAGAGGCTCTGATGAGAGAATGTGTGCTCATTCAGGGTGATACATGGAGACAGTTCTTAAGATGTGATGTTAACCACCATAACCTTTATCGGGATGCAAGAAGCTCAATAAGGAGGTTGTGTCGGTCACCACTTCATTAAGATGATGTTGGTGAAAGAGGCCTCGCAAAGGTCAGAAAAGAACCACAGTGTGTGCAGATGAAGTCACATTGATCGTACAATGGATGAGAGGGGGCCAGAAGCGACATGAGTCATGAACTGATGCCAAGCAGACTGACATGCAGTTCACTGTGGGAAAGTATGTGATGTGAAAATCCGACCCCTCTAAGCTACAATTGAGAAAGCTGAGTCGCCGATATATGGGTCCATTTGAGATGGATTGGTTGAGATGGTTGTGTTTAGCCTTGCCCCTCAGGATAACATGATGTGTAATATGTTCCATGAGTCCGATCTAGAGTAGTGTGTGAGGTACCCAAGCCATGTGTTGAGCCCTGAACCTATTCAGCTTTTGAGAGGATGAAATGTCCTGAGTCACCTATGAGGGTATGATATACCAAGGTAAGAAAGAACTCAAATGGAAGAATATGAGATGATGAAGGTTCTTGGGAAGCACCATGGAAAGGGTGAAGCCACATGGGAGCCCTGATGGACATAAGAAAGGCTTATCCTAAATTGTTTGTTTGCTTGATGGAATTTTGAGGACAAAATTCTAATAAGAAGGGAAGGATGTTACAACCCCAATTTTTGGGTCCATTTGGTGAGAAATGTAATTTCTCATAATAAGGATAAATGAACAAATAATGACGTCTTTTGATTGAATGCATGAATTTCATTTAAAATAGCCTTGTTGATTTATTTGTGGGCTTTATTGGCTATTGGGCCCAATAATAAGGAAAAGACAAAAGAAACTCCATTATTAATAAGAAATGGAGAAAAGAAAAATGTAGAAACCTCTAGAAGGAAAAAGAGTGTAATACAAAGGTGGATTTCATGCCTCTTGGGTTCCTTCAGTCCCAAGGAGTCCAAAATTGCAAATATAAAGCAATAATAAAATAAAAGATCAATTAGATATTTCTTTATTAAGAAAGAAATTGAAAACAATGATAAAATGTGGAAAATAAGTGAAAGAGGTACAATTGATTTATCCTTGGTGGATTTTCATATCTAAAGGATTCCTAAGGTTAAAAGGAATGCCAATGAGGAAAATAAAAAGAATGATAAAGGGAAATCCTTGAAAAGAGATATTTTACTAAAGAAATGAATAAGAAGTGAAATAGAAATAGATAAGAGAATAAAGGCAAGTAAATATTCTCCAATATGGGATTTCATGCCTTTAGGTTGTCTTGAGGTCCAAGGGACCCAAAATAATAAAATAATAGCAAAGGGAAAAGAAATACCAAATAATTTTGGATTAATTAAGGGATAACTTTGGATAGAAGGAAACTTACTCATCCATTGGAATTTGTTTCCCAAATTTCGTACATAGCTAGATAATGTAAATACAAATGTTCCCTTAAAATTTGAGTTAAAAGGGAACAAGGGTTTAGGGGATACAAATTTTTCAAGTTATCTCCAAAATTGGGAATTATTCTGAAATTAGGAATATATTTTCCTTTTGTTGGATCGCGTGCTTTGAGGACCATTGAATCTGAATCCAATGCTGGTCGCTCATCTTCTGAGTCCCACACGGACTGGGAATTTGCAAGTTACAGGGAGGATTTCCCATCTTGAATTTCTTGTGATCGAGAGTTTGGGCAAGCCTGGTTATAGTCCCATTGGGCTCAGGGGAGGAAACCGCGGAGATTCATCCCTATTTTGTCTAGGTTTGGTCGTCATTTTGGAAATACCCAATCATTGCGAGCCTGCTTCCCACCCTAAATATAGGGGATGGTGATGGAGGGTATCAACACCTCTTTTTGCTAGCCCAAATGTTGCGGAGGAGATCAAGGATCACTCTAGTGCCTTCAATTGCCTCGATCATCCTGACCTGCATCCTCGGCACCTTGGCTAGCCCCACCGGAGTCTGGCAAGTAGGAGGGCGTTGTGACACGATCTTGGCGAGCAATTGAGCCCGCAGTTGAGTTCGATGGAGGGAGGCGGAGCTCCCTGATTGTTTGGATTGCTCGCAGGTGGTCGAGAGCCCAGAGTCAATTCCTAAGTTGACCACCAGACCTGTTGTGCTCGACACAAGGTTGAATATGAAGACCCCTTGGTCTTTTACGATTTTGCCCATTTGTGCCTTCTTTACAGGTAAGGGTGTTTCTATCCTTCGGTATCTTTTGATCACAAAGTAAAGGGATGTGCGTCCCTGGCTATTGGATCCTGAGTGGACCAGCGGACCACAGATCTAATGATCCCGGTTTTTCTATAAATTGCTAATAAATCAATAGAAAGGGATTTTCATAAAAAAAATCATAACTTTAGCTGGAAAACTCGGATGAGAAAAGTTAATACATGAAACGTGATCAGAAAAATACAAGGAATACATAAAAAATAGTTTGAAGGCCTAAATCTTCTCTTTTTGCAAAAGTATCTAATTTGGATGGAAAATGTATTAATTTGTGGTTAGAAACCCTAATTGTTAATCAAGGATAGATTTAATATTTCAATTAGGTTAATTCAAGCATGGTTAACTTGTTTAATGATAAAGTTAGATTTTAACCTATTTTGATGATGGAATTGCAAAGTTTAGGGTTTTAAACCTAATATTGCAATTAGTACCCTTAGAAACCTTAAAGTGAGGAAAAAGGGAAGAAAATATATTGTAACCCGAAAATTAGGGTCTTTGTGGTCCAAACCTGATCTTAAGGATCTTAATGGAAAATAAGACAAGATAATTTGGGTTTGATGGATATTTTGATAAAAATAAAATAAAAAGTGATAAAAAGGAAATGAAACCCTAATTATGGTCGAAACCTTAAAATGGGCTAGTAACCCTAGGGCACGATTAGGTCTATTAGAATTGGATACCATGATCCATGATAAAAAACAGTTTGGATGTTTATGTCAGGACTGAATTGTGTTTGCTTGCTTGATTCTTGATTACTTGATTGTTTGGATTAATTCTGCATTCAAGACAACTTGACATGTATGTGGTTAATTACGATTAATCGCATTAGTTTTTCCGAAGGTTTCTCGGGTGGTTAATCGCATTGATTGAAACTAAACAGTTTGGATGTTCATATTGAAATTATAAAGTCACTATGGTTATCACAGTTATAAATACATGTGTATTCTCGCATCTACATGCCACCCTGATGGAAGATGCCATAAAGGTCAGGCCCAAGAGGATAGACCAATGGGCACCATGAGAGGTGACCCCAGACACCAAGCTCGGGAATGAGAAGGTGGTCTATGTTGAATGACTATGGGGCACCATGAGAGGTGACCCCCAGACACCAAGCTCGGGATTGAGAAGGTGGCCTTAAGTCAATGGTAAAATAGAAACCCTAGAGGGGTATTCCAGGGTTAGGGTAAAAGCGGTGGAGAATGACACATAGAAAATGTAATTTGGTTTGCTAAATTACCCTGATTGTGATAATTAAGTTGTTAGCCTTATTTGTGAACTTTTAGTTGTCCCCACATACCAACATATTCCTGTATGCTGATCATGTTTTTGTTTGTCGGCATTTTAGGTACAACCCTGAAATGAACAAACAGTAAAGTGACACATTGTGAAAATAAGAAATAAAGTGCAAGGAGTATTAGATAGAGTAGATCCAAGCTATGGATAGATATATTTCCAAAGTTTTTAAAAGGTATGCAAAGTTTTATTTTTATACCAGTTTATAGTTTAGTTGGTAAAAATTGATAATTGTTATTGATTATTTGTCGAACCTTTGATCCTGTTAATTGGGACAATGACTCTGACCTCTTGGTCTCCCTTAATTGGGGGTTACCGAGAGGCGGGGTCGTTACACTAAGGGATATGATACTTGAGGAAGCTCATTCCTCAATGTACACAATGCATCTTGGTAGTATAAAGATGTATAATAATATGAAGGACTTATATTAGTGGCCAGGTTTGAAGTGTGATGTGGAAACGTTTGTGTCCAAGTGTCCAGTTTGTCAACATGTCAAGTAAGAGCATCAAAATCATGTAGGAACATTACAACCTTTTCCAGTTCCATAGTGGAAAAAGAATCACATAATGATGGACTTTGTGGTTGGCCTTCCAAGAATAGAAAAAGGTCATGATTCCATTCAGATGATTGTTGATCTATTGACAAAGTCAGATCACTTTTTTCCATTCAAGACCACCTATAATACAAAGAAGTTGACATCAATCTATGTTGATGAGATAGTTGATTTTCCTGGAATACCTATTACAATAGTGTCAGACAGAGGTCCTCAATTCACGAGTAGGTTCTAGAAAAGTCTGCATACAAAATTTCGGACACAAATAAGATTCAATACAACTTTCCACCCACAAATAGATGGTCAATCAAAAAGGACCATACAAACATTAGAGGATCTTTTGAGAGCATGTGTTCTTCAATTTCTTGGAAATTGGACTGTTCACCTGAGTCTGATTGAGTTTTCCTACAACAACAACTACCATAGGAGCATAGATATGGCACCATATGAGGCTCTATACAGAACGTGTTTTCGATCACCTCTTTGTCAGTATGAGACAAGTGAGTATCATATGTTGGGGCCCTAGTTGGTTCAGAAAACGACAAAGAAAATCAAAGTGATTTACATTAGTTAAAGGTAACTCAATATAGACATAAGTCATATGCAAATGATTGATGTTGTCCATTAGAATTCCAAGTTGGGAACCATGTATACCTCAAGGTCTCCCCTTAAAATAGTGTTCTGAGGTTTGGAGAGAAGGGTAAGTTGGTCCCTAGGTTCCTGGGACCATACCCTATCATCTCCTGAGTTGGGAAAGTGGCTTATAGGATAGAGTTGCGACCAGAGTTACACAACATGCATGATGTGTTCCACATTTCAATGTTGAGGAAGTGTCACCTAGACACGAAGCAAATAGTACAACCAGTGGATGTGGACTTGTATGATGATGTCTCATATGATGATGATCCAGTTTTGATCTTAGATAGACATGTGCAAAAGCTAAGGAAGAAAGACATCCTTAGTGATGGTGGTGTAGCATCATCGTGGGGTAGAGGAATCCATGTAGGGGTTATAGGATGAGATGCATAGGAAATACCCATCCTTGTTTAAGTAAGATTTTAGGGGAGAAACCCTTGTTAGGGGTTTAACGTTGTAAGGCCCCTAACTGTGGTTTTATACATAAATATGCTTGTGTGTCTTAAATGGGTACTTAGTCTTGTGATAAACTTTGGGTTATGTTTTAATATTAGTTCATGGAGATATGTTTCAATTTTTGAGCCAATTTTGACATTGTTTTCTCAAGTTATGAAATTTATGCACTTGTGTGGACCTATATGGACTTTTTCCCCTTTCCAGGGATCTAACTAAATTTTCTTGCAAATGTATATTTTTCTTTGTGGTATTCTTTGTAATGGTGACAAGTTTTATTTTATTTAAATGCTTTTAAACCTTGTTGCATAAAGGTGTCAACCATTGGAGTTATCTTTGTGTGGAAATGATGGTATGTTCCTTCTGATGGTTTTGAGTGTGCCTTCTGATGGTTACTCTGAGTGTTACTTTTGATGGTTATTCTTAGTGTGCCTTCTGATGGTTGTTCTGAGTGTGCCTTCTAATGATTGTTCTGAGTATGTCTTATGATGGTTGTTCTAAGTGTGCATTATGATGGTTGTCCTGAGTGTGATTTCTGATGGTTGTTCTGAGTGTGCCTTCCAATGGTTGTTCTACGCGTACCTTCCAATGAAAGTTCTACATGCTTATTAACTAACAGTTTTCCTGGATGACTACAAACTAATGGAGGTTCAGGTTGTACAACTCAAAGGATACTTGACCTTTGATTGATGTTAAAGTAGTTTTTGAACTTTAACCTCCTTTCTCTTTCATCCTAGCTATAAATACCCCTCCCTACTTCCCTCAAATGAACCTTTCTACCCAAACATGTTGTTGCTATTAGAGACCAACAAAAAACCATCTTTTTAGGAAGGGGAGAGTTCTTGAGGTCCAAAACACTCAATTGCAAAATTAATTAAGTGTAACCTTAATCATGTAGTGTCATGTGATTGTAGGACTATCTCAGTGTCGTAACTTATTGGATAGTGAAATGAGTAATCCCAAAAGGAGATTGGAGTCGTATACTATTGAGTATATGCAAGTTCTTAGTGGGTGTATCCATGCAGATTTTTTAAGATTTAAAGAGCAGTTGAGGAAGTGTCGCATATTATATGTGTTTGAGAGAGGTCGAGGTCGTAACTCAAATTTGAAGGTTGATTACACTAGTTTCTAGTACCATGACTTGTGTACCCAAGATAAACTAGGCTATATAGCACTTAGGCTGATGTGCCGCTATAGTTGTTACTCGTACTGACCAAGGGGAACATATATTTAGAACTTTGGTGATCCTAGATCTTATATGGAGCTGATTGCAACTTTTTAGTGGTCAAATAGTAGCTTGAGAGGTATGCTTCAAATTACCTAGGGCTTAAAAAATATGTAATCCATTTGAGTAGTATACCTATTAGGGTTCTTCAATGAATCACATTGGATGATAATTAATGCCTTTCTTTATTGCTAACATTATATGTGATTCATATCTTGTTATGTGTAATTAAATGTACTTGTAACTTAAATTATGATTGATCATTCATATACATTTCTTACTCTATCTAATCCGTCAAACTATCTTCCTTAAATGTTTTAATTACATAACATGTGGTAAGAAATAAATGTCATCATTGGGACATGGGTCTCACCTTGTGGGTTTCCATAGCCTTTTGGTGATCAACAGTGCGGTCAAACTCGTGGTGGTCAGGAGGCCTAGTTTGGAGATATGTAGAGATCAACAGGTTAGTGTGGTATATGTAGATTTGTAAACTTATCCTTATAATCTCAAGTCTAGATAGGGGAATTTGTAGATCATGTATATAGACTCAGGTCTTTGGTTGTATGATGTGAGGAATGTAAATGTTGTAATTATCTAGGAAACACCCTTTTGTATAAATGTTATGTCTAAGGCCACTATTTTCATGTAAACTTACCTAGTAATATTATATATATGTGAAATTAGACCTTTTTGTAAATGTTTCTTTTGAGATATCTCAAAACTTTGTTTGGTTTTAATTCTTTACCTTTTTGGTAATATGTTAACTAGTGTTTGATTAGCATATTGGTTTTTAGTAATCTCATTCAGCATCGTGGGTTGCCACAACTTCCCACACATAAGAACAAATATAAGGAATAATAGAACTACAAACAAAAAGTTAAAAATATTCCACTAAAACTTTTCTTCTTGTGACACCATCATCACTATTGGGTGTCTAACACATGCATGATTCCTTTTTTACATTTGTGACCATTAACAACATTGCATCTTCTCGTGACAGATTGCCAGCTCACTACTCCCATAAATACTTGTTGTAGTTGTCACCTCCAATTGTAACTCTAATGTTAAAACATAACTCTCTCTGCCTAAAAGAATCTATGTGTGCCATATGCTAATCAAATGAATTGTTGTTGTTGCCACAACACCATTAAAGTGACCACGACAAACCTGTCTCCTCTATTTATCAGATTCTCTACTATAGTTGATGCCCCTATGTGCTTTTAGGTAAAAGATGCACGTCCTCCACTGACTAGACAAACTACTATCATTGTCAACACACCCACTATACATCAACTGATACACATCCTCTTCTCATCAGTCATACCACTTTCATTGTCATCATACCCACTATTCCACTAACTACCAACCACCTACTTTTCCTTGAGTAAAACTTGCCCAACCTCTCTTATCCATAAGAGAGTTTCATCATTGATGCTCCCAATGTGACACCTATTACCAACTTCTACTTCTCCTCAAGGAAAAGTCATCATCCCTCACTAATATATGCGAGAGATTCACTTTCAATGCACCTAGTGTGCCACCAACTACCAATTCATACTTTCTCAAGGAAAAGTCTATGGCCCCCACTTATCCACAAGAGATATCCACAATTGTTCTTTTTCTCTATCTTTTATACCACATAAGGAACCAACAAAAAACAACTAGTGGCATCAAACCAACATCTAGTACGATCTTCAAGGAATCCCTTAGTGCCTCTATGTATAGGCCTCCATGCAATGTGGTTGCAACCAGGAATCCTACTTCAATTGTTAGTGCAATTCCAACCAGTAATCAATGTTGCACATAGGGATCCATATTTTTTCCTAGGATTGGTAATATACAATACCAACTCCTATGATGTGTAAATACAATAGGACATGGGTTTGAACCTTCCTATTTCAAGATGTTTGTAGGTGGAGAAGTTGAAATAGTTAGTACATATAGTAATGTTGTAGGATTCTTGATAGCAGAAAACACAATAAAATAAAATGTTTCAAAGAATCCTACGAGTAGGGTTTGTCTAATGCAGAAAAACCTAATTATGGTATACAATTTGTACATTATCTTGGTAGAGTTTCCAATGATTCAACAAATTGTAATTCTTGGTGTAGATTTGTACCTTCCAATTTATGTCTCCTTCTAATCTTTATGTATTATAAATTTGAACCTATTTCTTATTTCTCCAGTACAAAGAAAGTCATCGTAGAATGTGTGAAAAAAGCTAAGTGTCTTATATAAGGTTGCAAGAATCCATGGATGACTATTAGTGGTATATTATTTGATTTTTCCAGTGATTAGCATAGTTTACAAGGTCATCGATAGGCTTAGTTGACCCCATATCTGATCTGCAAGTTGCCTTTGGGAGAACATACCATTCTATACCGAATGCCTAGTAGAGAATGTGTTGGTCCATGAATGACACTATATATAAAAAAACATTGTTCCTCGGTAGAGACCTCCTCAATTTATGTGATTCTAGTAAAGTGACTCATACAAAAAGAAATTCATTTTATGAACTTATCTCCATGGTTTCCAGGCAAGGGCTTAAAGATGGAGATCTGTAGACACTAGTCTCGCCCCTCTTTCTCTCTTTCTCTTAGTTTATATTAGGGTTTCTCAAACCTAGAGGTAACAATGACAAAACAAGATGTTCCATATTAATAGCATCCTATCATATCATATATATAGAGGACTATAGATATTAGGGTTTCCAAATCCTAACCACACTAGGCTTGTGAATTCCTTGCGGAATGAGGGAATTTGACATGCACAGGGTCTCACTGAATGCACTATTCTGCAAGTTCTAATATAGTGCAACTTTCCTATTTCTTTGAGGGGATGTAACTAACTTAGAAACAAATTTTCATGGTCTTGATCATATTTATTCTAGGTCCATGAAACGTGTTTCTAGATCCCTACATTTGTAACAATTACAATTGAGTCCAAGTTAGCTTTTCTTCAAGTTGTCTCTATGTGTGTGATCCTATAGGCACCATACTACATTCACAATGGACTCTCTATTCAGTATTAAGATATACATAAGAAATGAGCAACATCTAGCTTCATGTCATTGATATCCAAGTATTAGGATTTGTAGGACAAGACTAAATCATCAATAACTAGTGTTACGTTTTTGTATAATGCTTTTATCACAGATATCCAGATTGAACTAGAGGCATGGATATATCATCCTTGTTACATTCAATATATGTACCTTGATATCTAAGTGGACTATACAAACATGCATGAGATGAACATCACTTACCTACTCACACAGTCAATGCAATGCATATATCTAGTCCCACATATCAAGAAGCCTAGGATATCACTCTCGTTATATAGGAGTGACACATCACTTCTACATCACTCAAAATGCATAACATGATTATTGTGACAATCGATCACTGCCTTTATGGAAACCTTCTTCGATATCATGTCGGGTAGTGTTAAATCATGACAATTGTTGTGTCACCACTGTAGTGACTTCAGGTCAAAGGACCACAACACTACTATCATTACTGAGAGCTGATTATGATTACCATATAACAATCAATGACTCAATCTCAAGGTGGTTGTATCCATTACACTTGTTCTCTAATAAGTATCTATGACTTGGCATTTGATACCTATGACCCACAAGGCATGGTCATCAATAAAGGAACATACCAATCTCATTTGCATATTGTTGTCTACACTACAATTATACTTGACTAGCGACAATTAAGAATATTGTTCTTAGCACCCATTAGGATCTCATTTTCAATTCATGTACTTGAAGTCTCATGTCCTTGAACCTATCATTATAAGGACCTTTTTTTTAACATTGGTTGCCATCATATTAATAAAGGCCATATGGCATCTACAAAGATGAAGAATCTAATTGGACATAACAGCCAGAAAGGATGTAGTACATCAACATTTAACAGATGGGATTGGATACAAATAAGACACTTTAGTTTGGATTCCTCCCCAAATAGCTCACCAAAGGAGCTTCTAACTGGAATCAAACCACAATCCTGGGTAGTATATGTGTAGTAGATAAATCTTCCATCAATCCAAGAGCAAGAAAGATCCTTGTCCGTGTATACACCATCCAACCTCTGTGAAAAGATCAGCCAAAAACAACACCCAAAACAACCGACCAAAATAGAAGAAAGGGGGGAAACCCAAATCATGATCAAGACAGAGTGGGAAACCCAGTGCCCAACCACCTTCACTAAGGAAGGACTATAAAACTTTATCCAAAAAGGACTGACAGAAACGCCACCGCGGCGTTGCAAAACACGGTAGAAAAACTGCCCCTTTACTAAGAACTAAAACCTGCAAGAAAAAGAGAACACAGAAAGAGGAAGGGGACTCAGAACCAGCAGATCCATCGAGCAGGAAGCCACTAGCATAGCTTCAGATCCACCATCTTGGGGATAGGATGTTTCAACAACACTAGCACTCCCAAACCCAACTATACGCAAAACTAGCCCCGACCAGGGCTGGCGCTCCGCACAGCCGAAACAGATAAGAGGAGAAGGAGAAGAAGCTAGAAGCCGCCGGCTTGAAGTAGATCGCTGGAAAAGAGTCGAGGAGCAGACCCAGGGGGAGTGAGGTGGCGTCCGACCGCGTCGAGGCCCCCTCCCCTGAGTCCCAAGCCGCTACCACCTCGCCCTAGGTCGCACTCTCAGTCTCCAGAGCCGCGTGGGTCATGTTGTCCCAATCGGGATTCTTGGTGTCATCATTATAATGACCTTTATTATGTACTAATATGAAATAACCAAAGATGCAATGGTAATTGGGAGTTAACTTCACTAATCAAACAAAAAGTACAAAATATGCATAAAGCCATCATATAATAACTAGCTTTTAGGAAATATGCACCAATCGTCTCCCGCTTGAACTAAAGTGAATCACTCATGTATGTAATACAAAATGAGAAAACATGACCATCGCGATTCTTCTACAAAAGCACCTTTTTCAAGGGATCGTCAATATTTCTATCCATTGGTACCCTGCTAATATTCACTTCCCCTCACTCAATGATTTCTCATATGAAATGCAAGTGCCAAAAAATATACTTGGAATGCAGATACAATCTAGGTTACATGGTGTCACTAAACTATTTATTACTCAAACCCCACTCCTAATGTCTAGACAGCCAAAGGCAAGAGGACTTGATCTTTCGACACCTGAATGGATCACATAACATATACATGAATACAACTACAATCAACAACGTGCAATAACATAGGTATGAAACAACATAATAAATCAAAATCATTCTAAAATAGTGTGGGAAATTAAGGTCTTAGTATCATATATCAAACCATATGATTTCTATTTGCATGGCATTGGATTCGAATAGAGTAAGAGTATAACATTATAATATAAGAGAAGAAGCAACAATAATAGAAAGAGTCATAGTGTACTTGTTACCATAAATCATAACATGCACAGAAATCAACACAATTGGGTTTAGTATGCTATAAAACATATGAAAGAGCATGTATGCTCTAAAGAAATTAATATAATGAAAAGAAAGGAAGGAACAATAGAAACAGACTTTGTTTTTAACATGCAATAATATTCTAGGTTCAATTCCATTATCAGAATCATATGTCCATTAACCATCTTTCCAAAAGAAGGGTCAGTAAGTGTTATAACTTGGCTTTTCTTACTATTTTATACTTGATTGGTTTTAAATAGTGAAACCATAAGTGCTTTTAATGCCTTGTTTGTAAAAGTGTGGACTTGATTCGCAAAATCATAATTGCTTTGGTTTTTGTGGTTCTACTATCTTCCAACAATCCAATGATAAATATGGGAAGAAGAAAGTAAGAAAAACTAATAATAAATGTGTTTCCAAGAATAATAGATAATTGTTGTCTTACATATGGAATTATGTGGAATTATATAGAAAAGTTGCGTGAAAGGAAACTAAAGGTCTGTTTTCATTTTCACATGGTTCCTAATAAAAAGTAATTAATATAAAAGATATGGAAAAGGTAGAAAAAAAGGTTGTTTTATTGCCTTAAATAATGAAATAAAAGAGAAAACATGGAGATCAAGAAAAACATGTTTTCTTTTTCAGTTTTGGTCTCAAACCTTGCCCATTCTTAAAGAAAGTCATTAAAAACTTTCCCTCAAGATTTGGGATTAACAGGGTAAAAGGAGAGAGAGAAATGAATTAAACAATTTTCTTTAAAGTGATGGTTGATAGGAATAATATAATTGAATCTCACTATCCTTTTATTTTTGGGAAAACATGAGCCCAACCCATACACATAAGGCGTAGACTCTCATCCCTCTGATAATAATATGAAAATGGTGGGATCGTTTGTAAGCTCAAGATTGATAAGGAAAATTCATGAACGATAAAGTTCAGTTTATCACAATGAATTCTCTCTCTCTACCGCTTCTCATTTTTATTTCTTTCCCTTTGGTTTATGGAAATCATTTTGGGTACAACCATCCCTAGATGGCTCTGCCTCGAGGAGATGTGTGTGTTCCCCCATTTCTCTAGTAGTTGAATCCATAAGTTGGGCATCTTGAGAGGGAAAGCTAATATAAATCCATGTACTTCCCCTCCAATTCCACCCACGAGGCCCTTGAACCTATGAGAAGCCTTCCTCTCTATCAATTCCCTAGTTGAACTCCTTCTTCAACCCCAACTATGCCATCTTCTTCAGTGAGGAAACCTTCACCTCGGTCTTCCTTTGGTCACCCCCATCGAGCAATCAGAAGTCACGCCTGAGTTTGACAAGACTTCACAAAGAACACCCTACCCTTGCTCCCCACTCCTAGTCCTTGACTTTGACATCCAACGTTGAAGTTGACTCAGCCATGTCGACTCTGCTCACAATCCTAAGGACAAAGGAAGGCAATGACCTCCCATGAAAATTCCCTCTTTGCCCCCATTCTGCTCTTGAGATGTATGTGGGCATTACCATCTTTTGGCTTGTGTTTTAAGCGATGCCACACAGATACGAGGAGCCAAGATGGATTGAGCCATTAGGGATCAGCCCCGACCCCACAACCCTATTGATAAGCTAACCACTTGCCAATGCGGAACCATGTGATTGGTCCACTAGTAATAAATTTGTAAAAATTGTAAAAAATCTTGTGTAATCGAATAAAGCCATGTAATATATGAATCTTGCTCAGAAAAATATGAGGGATGCACTGAAAATATAATCAAGACATATTTTTGTCTCTTGTTTAGAAAATTCCTAAAAGTTAGTAACTTAATGCATTTCATGTAGAAAAACCCTAATTTTTAGGTTTTGATATCTTTATGTTTAATTGATCTTTATAATCAAAGACTAATCTTTTTGGATGAGAAGGGGTAACTTGGATCTGTTTTAAGTTTGATCATTCATAAGTTGACAAATTAGAGTTTTCTTGAGTTCAAAAGCATATGATGATAAATTTTGGGTTTGTAAATCAAAAGGGAAATAAAAGTGATAATTAGGGTTTGGGAAGCCAAAAACCTAATGAAACCCTAATTTGACCCCAAAACCCTAACTTGGATCCCAATCCAGTGAGTTTGTGAACAAAATAGTGATACATGGATATTATGCTTTAATTTCAAGATAGTTTCTTGATTGGCTTCTTTGTTTCCCTTTTGCTTAGACATCAAGTACTTTTGAGAAAGGTATGTCGTTATTCCTATTGCTAATCAAGTTCACCGCATTTTGTGGTTTTCTCAAGGCTTTTCCTAATGGATTGCAAATTAGCTACATGCTTTTTTATATATTTCATGCAATCTATAAAGCCAATATTGTTATCACAATATATATAAATAACTTGCTCAATCAGATGATACTATCTCTAAGTAAATGCATGCATGGTAATTAAAAAAAGCGCCCCCATAGAGTGGGTTGTCTAATAAATACTTCTCGAGAGTGAATACGATATCATGAATACCCACATGAGTGGATACAAATGGAAATCAACCCCAATGAGTGGGAGGATAAAATAAATACTCCCATAGAGTGAGTATGGTAACATTGGGTACCCCTAGTGAGTGGGTATGCCATAGAGACTAAGGGTTGAGAAGTTAATGAAATCAAAAGGTGTTTTGATTATTTGTTAGTTGCAAATACGACTGATTATGTTGTTATCCATACATGCGCATATTTTGTTTCCCCCACATACTTGTATAACTTGTTATACTAACCTTATTTTTGTTTCACAACATTTAGGAGAAATTGCTAGTAGCCTACAATTAATGATGAAAGATGGACATCTGAAAAGAAGGCACCACAAGAATAGATTTAATGAAATTCTAGAGGATATAGATAGATAGATTTTATTTTTGTTATAAACATTAGTTTACCTTCCATATAAAATCCCTTAAGAAGAGATTATCTTGTTACCAAACTCTTTTCCATATAATGAAAATTATTGATTATTATCCATTACTTGCTAATCATGATCCTGGAATTATGATTGTGGCCCTTGCCCTCTAGGTCCTCATTTTTAGGGCGTAAGGAGGGGTTCATAACATTTGGTATTAGAGTATAGGGTTTCCATGTAACTTGTAATGGTTAACTAATTTCATAAAACTTTATAGAGACCAAGAATATTATTAAGATTATTTTCTAAAGATGATGGTGTATACAAGGGACCACGATTTGGGGGTTGAAAAAATCCCCCCCCAAACTCCTAGTCGGCTTACGAGGACTCCCAATACCATGCATACTACCTGGAAAAGTTCAAATGATTTAAATTGAAATAAAATACATGTAGGATTTCTTCTCATCTAATTTCATCCCTTCTCTACCCCCTCACTTCACTCATAAAACCTAGGGACCTGAAGGCCACTTCCTCTACCCCCTTTCTCAGAAATTTGGGTTATGGTTATTAGAGTTAAGGCATCCTCCTCCAGATCATAAAGTTCATGAATACAAGATGTCATGGACATAATTTATGATGATTAAATGCCCTAAAAATTTATACTAAGATTCATTATCTATTTATGTGAACCATCACGACCCATACCAAGAACACTACCATCCCCTATGACACTCCCCATGATCTTTCAAAGGGTAGGCCCTCTAGTAGGAAAAGGAGGTCTATGGAGGAAGAGTCCTACAAGAAGAAGAAGAGCTCAGAAGAGTCCTCTGAGGAAGTCCCTATTATAAGCATGTCTCCTTCAACATCCCAAACCCAAATAATGACCAAAAAGATGAACCTATGTTAGAAGATGAGGCCAAGCCCAGAAGAATCCTACTGTTGGCCCTAGACCCATAGTTGGAAAATGGTGGTGCACACCCCTAATGTAATATTGATGGAACAAAAAAAGAATCTCACTAAGGACATTAGTACCTTAGCCCTCAAGGATATCATCATAGATGAGAAGGGTGAACCTCTTCCTTACTTCCCTCATCTAGAATCCACCATTCTGGATTTTTCCAAGTTAAAAATAGAAAAATTCTGGGGTGAAGATAAGACAAAGGTTGTTGACAAAGCAAAGGCCTGGATTGTAGCAGTGGACAATGGCTTCCATATTCTGGAGGTATAGTTAGGCAAGAAGGTTATCTTTGCAACTTACCTTCTTGAAGGAGAATTAAAGATATGGCGGGAGAATCATATCATGGGCTTAGAGTTGAATGAAGAACCAATAGCCTAGAAAGACATCTATACTATCTTCTCTATAAGGTTCATACCTACCTCTTACAAGAAATAAAAGGAAAAGTAATTCACTTTCCTTTACCAAGGCAACATGACAATTACATATTACACTCGCAAGTTCTGCCTCCTAGAGCATTTTGGATACATGATGACTGAAGAACACCGAGTGGAACATTTTGTGGATCATCTAAACCATCTGATCAAGCCCCATGTGATGGCAAGTAAACCTACAAGTTACACCAATGCCTATAACTTCATCCTAGACATGGAGAAGACAGTCATGCCTACACAAAAGTCGCCAAAGGATACCTAGAGTTCACTGAAGGTGACTCTAACCCAAGGAAGGATTGCAGAAAAGAGCAAGGATGTAACAGTGGCAAAGGAAGGAATGCAGGCAAGGGAAAGCCCCGTCAAGAGAATCGTCATCCTGAGTTTCCTACCTATAAGAAGAGACACCCGAGCAAGTGTCTCAATGAAAAGCAAGTGTGATTTCACTATCATTGGTATGGACACTTTGTGGCCGGCTATCCCCCCTCCTCCACCATGTTAGGAACTAGTGGCGGCCCAACCAGTAGTAGAAGCACCACCTATAGCTACCGCTCCACCGGGAATGGGTTCAGCTGTAGGGGAGCATCGGAAAGCCCGAGTCTTCTCCATTGATAATGAAGAAGCTCAAGTGAATGCCAACCATGTGATAGAGGGTAATAAACCCTAGAGTTATGTTCCTATCCTTCAATTTGAACTATATAGTAGTTTAACTATCATAAATTCAATGTAGGCATTCTTGATATCATGAGACAAAATTTAAAAGCTTTGTTTGACTTTGATCTTCCATACTTTTATTTCAAGAAATATCACAACTAAGCTTTGTCTGGATTTTAAGGATGTGGGATATGTTCTAGAAGTTAGTACTCCTAGTATTTGAATCTTCTTATCTCTCTTGAGGACATCAGTCATACAAGTTAAATATATATGAATAATGAACTCCCTACAACTTGTATCCTCCTTGATATGAATGATTTTGATGTAATAATTGGCATAGATTGTCTTTATACTTATAATGAAAAAATAGATTGTACAAAAAAGAAGATAAGAAAAGAGAGTCCTGGTCACCCACACCTTACCATTATAGGTAGGATGGATGCTACTACTAGAATGTATGTGTCAGCTGTGAAGGTAGAATAGATAATAGCCAAAGTTTGTAATGCATTCCTAGTAGTAGTTATTGATCTTGAGCCTAAGATGTGGCCCTTATAGGAAATTGAGGTAGTCCAAGACTACGTAGATGATTTCCTAGATGATTTTCCTGCCATACCTCTTGAGAGAGAAGTGGACTTCTCAATAGAATTATCTCTCAGGAAAAACCCCATTTCCAGGGTGCCTTATAGGATGGCCCCTGCTGAGTTGCTTGAGCTAAAAAAGCAACTATAGGAAATACTAGACAAAGGCTTCATCAGACCTAGTACTTCTCAATGGGGAGTACTAGTTCTCTTTGTAAAAAGAAGGAATAATCACTCCATACTTTCATAGACTATAGATGATAAATCACTCAAAAAAAAGAATAAGTATCATCTACCCCATATAGATAACTTATTTGACCAACTCAAGTCATCATGTGTTTTTTCAAAGATTGATTTGAGATTAGGATACCACCGCTTACAAGTTAAAAAATAAGATATTTTTAAAAGTGCTTTTCGAACCCACTATGGCCATTATGAGTTATTGGTCATGCCTTTAGGGTAGTCCAATTCCCTGAGTGTGTGTATGAACCTTATGACCACTATGTTCCAACCTTTCCTTGACTCCTTCGTCATAGTGTTCATAGATGACATCATGTTTTACTCTGATGACCTAGAACACCATGACCACATTGGTAGAGTCCTTGATATCCTAATAAAGTAGAAGTTTTATGGAATTTTTTGAAATGCCAGTTTTGGATAGACTATTTCATGTTCCTTGGACACAATATATCTACAGGGGCCATTTATGTGGATCATGCCAAGGTATCAGCGGTACGTGATTGTCCAACACCAAAAAAACCATTATGATATTCCTAGGTTCTTGAGATTGGTCAGGTACTACCGGCAAATCATCAAGGATTCCTCAAAGAATGATTTGTCCCTAACCAAGCTCACCTAAAAGGACGATAAGTTCATGTGGTCCGACCTATGTGAAGCACGATTCCAATAGTTGAAGTAGAAGCTGGCCTTAGCTCCCATGCTGACTCTACCTTTTAGTAATAAAGGATTCATCAACTTCACGATGAATCAAATATGGGACTTGGATGCATCCTGGAGAAGAATAAACATGTTGTCTCCTATGCCTTAAGACAACTCAAACCGAATGACGTGGACTATCCAATACATGATTTAGAGTTGGCAACAGTTGTTCATGCGCTAAAGATCTGGCAACGTTACATGTATGGAGCTACCTTTGAAATCCTCACTGACCATAAAAGTTTGAAGTACCTCCTAACTTAGAAGGACCCAAATTTAAGACAACGATGATGGATGGACTACATGAAATACTAGGTATTTCACCATTGCCTATCACCCAGGAAAAGCTAATGTGGTAGCAGATTCCCATAGTTAGAAACAACTCAGATGTGCCACTATCTTATCCACCCAGTGGAGAGAGTTGGAGGAGTTTTCCAGATGGACTCCAGATCCATTGGAAGACCGAATCTATTTGGCTAATATTTATATAAAACTTGACTTGTTGTCCAAGTTGTTAGTTGCTCAGCTCAGCAGCCCAGAGCTTGAAAATATGAAAAGTTTGATGGAGAAGCCTCGAACACACCTCTTGGTGGGTGTTGATGGTTGAATTCAATACAAAAATTTAGTATGGGTTCCTGAGGACTCACCCTTAAAGACTCATTTGTTGTAAGAGGCTCATGGTCCTAAGTATACAAGGCAATCTAGCACCATGAAGATGTTTAAAGACCTACAGTGATACTTTTGGTGGTTTGGAATTAAGAGCGACATAGCAACATACATGGCTAGTTGTCTCACATGTCAAATGGTGAAGGTTGAACACCCGCGACTCGATGGATTACACAATCGACTGAGATTCTTGAGGGAAAATGGGATTAGATCACTCTAGATTTCATAGTGGGTCTTCCTAAGACAAGAAAAAGAATATGATGCTAAAGTCATCACACCTCCTAGCCCTGGAGGTTACTACCAAGGTGTCAAACCTAGATGAGTTGTATATCAGAGAAATAGTCAGTTTACATGGTGTTCCTAGCTTGATTATCTCTAATTGTGACCCTAAGTTTACTTCAATGTAGTGGAAACAAGTTTAAGAGTAACTTCATATGAGACTAAAGTTCAATACAACTTATCACTGCCAAACTGATAATCAATCAAAATGAACAATTCAGACATTAGAAGACTTGTTGAGAGCATGTGTGCTCAATTATGGTGGATCATGGGAAAAATACCTACCCTTGGAAGAGTTTTCTTATAATAATAGCTATCAAGCTAGTATTGGGATGCCTCCATATGAATCTCTTTATGGGAGGTCGTGTCGGTTACCGCTTCACTGGGATGATGTAGGTGAGAGGACCTTGCTCATGTCAGAAGAACTACAGTTATATGTTGGCAAAGTTTCTTTGATCAAGCAAAGGCAAGTGACAGCTCAGAATTGACAAAAGTCATATGCTAATGTGAAGTAGATTGATTTGCACTTCAGTGTAGTTGAACATGTATTTTTGAAAAACTGACCCCTCTGAGGTATAGCGAAGAATAGAGGACAACTGAGTCCTTGATATGTGGGTCTATTTGAGATTCTAGAACAGATTGGAGAATTCGCTTACCGTCTAGCCTTACAGCCACAATATAGTATAATGCATGATGTATTCCATGTGTCTAACTTGAAGATCTATGTGAAGGATCCTATTCTTGAGATGAATATTGAAACTATAGAACTCTAAGGGTGGTTGTCATATCTTGAGACACCTATGAATGTACTAGTACTGATGTAAATGAACTCATAAATAAAAAGATTGAGATGGTAATGGTTCTCTAGAAGCACCATGGATAGGATGAGCCACATGGGAGATGAAGTCAAACATGGAAAAGTCTCATCCTAAACGTTTTGTATGATTAGTTGAATTTTGAGGACAAAATTCCTATAAGAGGGAAAGGTTGTTATAACTTGATTTATCATATTGTTTTATTGTGACACCCCGACGATGTCACAATGAGAATACTCAAAACAAAACATGGAAAAAACACTAAACATCCAATATTATCATAAAATAGGGAAAATTAAAACTGATTCAGTATCACAACAAAAGCAAGAAAATATTACATCTGAGTCTGCATGAGACCACGTGTATTACATACCAGTCCACAAGATGGTACATATTACTATTCATGTGGCCAACTTGTCGCATCTTGTTACATATGATAACTTGTTCATGTATATATAGACCGTCTTTGTACAACCATGAACTATTTCCAAAAACTCATGTCGGTATACAATGTCTGCAAAACACCCCAAGGACCTGAGCATACAGGGATGATACATAGAACTTTACTACATATTGCTAGCAGCATATCCAATCTTTAACTACTATTGCTCCTTTTATTGCTTAACCTCAACCGTGCGACCTCTACTTCATCGTTTATGACCCCTAAAAGATGTGGAAATCCACGTCATGAGACCAAAGTCCCATCAAGAGATATAACTATCCACCAAAACTATTATTAACACAAGTAGATTATATAAAGAAGATTCAGCTAGATGATGTGAGAAGAGCATTTATCATTGTTTAAGCAGTTCAGGCATTTACACTGAGTAGTAGATCATCTTATATTTTAATAAGGAATGTGACAAACATGTATAATAGTTGATTTCTCTTACCATAATATATTTCAAGAAATGAGTACAAGAGATAAGGCACAGGGTCATCCAATGTGAGTCATGTTTAACCCTAAGAAATGCACTACACAACTGTCTTACATCTTTTATTATGCCCTGAGGAGATGAGGTATACCACTTATGCTCCAATTGACCACTGCTAAGTTAAATCAATGCCATACAAGAAGTAGTACACATACTATCATTAACATCTGTTAAAATGGCCTTTTAACGTCAGTTTCAAAGCGACACCCAAGTCAACGACAGTAAAGGTAGAATCTTAACTGACACTGGTAGGATACATAGTCTTTGATTATTTTATGAAAACCATGCCTATCTTAGGACAATTTCATCGGTTATTTATGTGAAAACTGACGACTAATTCCCTTTCCAAACAAAAAACTATTTGGTTCATAGTCATTGGTTGAGGTAAAAACTGACAGTATAGCTACAAATTGTCATCAGTTATGAGTTACTAAACCGACGCTTGGGTTAGGACATAGTTGTTGGTTTCTTGTAAACAACCGGCGATGTATACCTTCATTGACAGTTATTATAAACAACCGACAACCAAGTGTTGTTTTTTTCAATATCGGCTTGCAGGCCTGCTCTCTGACTGGTCAGTAGGATGCAGAACCTATAGTTTAGTTTATAACTATAGGTTTATGACATCTTGTGATTTCAACCTAACAAACAGGCCACAAACTTGCAATAACAAGTTGATCTAGACTATATATATATATATATATATATATATATATATATATATATATATATATATATATATATATATACATCATGTGATTCACACACGTGTAGAAACACAATTCATTTATTCACATGATTCACACACGTAGAAAAATGCATTTCCATTCATTCATCCATTTTCACATTCACACACATATAGAAACATGCAATTTCATTCATTCATCCATTTTCACATTCACACACATGTAGAAACATGCATTTCCATTCATTTCATCGATTTTTACATTCACACACATGTAGAAGCACATTCATTCATTCATCTTCACATTCACATACATATATATAGATCAAATTTCAATAAGACAATAAAAAAATGTCATTCACAAATGTATATATAAGAACCACATATATACAGAAATAATGACACCAAAGCTTAGAAATGTCATTCTTTATCATCAGTACCCCAATAATAATAAAAAATTGCCTCCCTTTCAAAGGATTTTTTCCATTGTTCCCTTATGTCATCTAATTGTTCTATCGTATGGGGTGTATGCAAATCTAATAGATTTTCCCAGTAATGAAGTCACTAGTTTCAAACAACTACAAAGAGAATGATATATATATATATAATTAATAAGTTTGATATTTTCATATTTTCTAATGACACTATGTATACTTATGATGATCAAGACTACATATTACATGTTCTATGTTTTCAATGTCTTGTGCAGCACATCTGACAATCATGTCCACATACTGCATCACGTAGTATGCACATGCCTAACCGTTGTCATGTACAACACAATATAAATTTCAATATACAAAATTTAATAAATAAAAATAAGCATAGTTCACATAAATAAAATATGCATTGAAGTCAGGAAACTATATCCACATTCTTCCAAACCGCACCATCGGGTACTGGAGTGCCATGAATTGTGTGCCCTGGAAGGCGTGGGTAAGCCTTGCCCTCTGCAATGATGAGTTTGCTCAATTTTAGACGACATGGCCTCAAACCATACAAATTTACATAGAGTATGTTATATATACACATAAAAATATCATATTCAAAAGACTAACTATTATGTCATAAATATACTTACAACAGACTTGCTAGGTGGTGGGTCTACATGATTACTCCCAACCACCTCTACAGGATCACTGCCAACCACCTCTATAGTAGGTGAAGAGTGGCACACCATAGGTACTATCTGAGTGGCATCCTAAGATGCCTGCCACTTGCTCATTGCTTCCTGGAATCTCTTATCAATTAACTCATCTACCTATACATGGCCAAAAGAAATGCTTTTTGATTCCTAAATTCCCTTTGCAATAGCATTCTAAAAAAAGAATATTATCTCATCTTTTGTAAATTCCCCTTCTTGAACATGTTTGCTCTTTGATGGCCCAAAGAATGCTCTTAGGCCCACACTAACACCTACATCCCTAACATCCAGGATGCTTTGGGTTACTGAGAGCAACTACCAATTCATCCCTTATGCCCTCAGGGATGAATGAGCCTTGCTTCCTCAGCTGGTGAAGCTCTTGCTAATCATCATCAATATAAATTGGTAAGTAAACATAACAATCATCAATACTAATTGCTCTGAGAGTTGCATTTTACCATTTTTGTTGTTGCCTCAACAATTTTGGGGTTGGTTATATCTTCTTTTTTGTTTTGCCTCCCAGCTATCCACACATCTTGGCGATGCAGAGGTGCGAGAGTAGTAGACTCATCATTCTCAGTAGTAGGAGCAGTACACTGCTGAATGGAAGATGTCTATAGTTTTTAGCAAAGGGTTGCATAGCCACCTAGACCCATCATGTGGTCATCCACATTTAGTGCACACCTTGCTCTTTGAGCATCGCTGGTAGCCTTGTTTATTAGTAAGCACATTGAATTGGTTAGTAACAATCAAGGTCAATCATAAATAGGGGAATTCATACAAATGTATATTAATCAAATTTGGAGTGATGCTTAATACCTTGAATTCATCGATATTTCTCTTACCTAGCATGTTCAGTAGAGTAATTCTATTAATTTTTTCCTTATTCCTTTACTGAGAAAAAAAAATTCCTTATTCCCATTTCACGTAGGTCCATTCTATTTGATGCCATATTTATTCTTACCTCATATATTCAACCGAGTACCAATGACGCTATCACATACATTTTTCTCAACATGCATGACATCGATACAATGCCTAACTACCAAAGAACTTCAATAAGATCTCAAAATATTGACTTCTTTTTTAATAAAGATTTGTAACTTTGTGTGGGAATGATACAGTGTGATCTCTTACCAAATTCATTGACAAAGTCTTTTACTCTTTCCTAAACAACCTCCCCTGGTATAGGTTTAGGGGAAATATGTTCCTCATTCCATCCATTGAATGCTTTGCACAACCTTTGATACAGATGGAATTTAAGAAATTTTCGATGACCAAGATATATAGTTTTTTTTACCATGTTTCAGTCATATGGAATCAGTGTTCTCTTCACATATAGGGCATGCTTTGGATCCTTTTACACTATATCCAAACAAATTCCCATATGCTGGAAAGTCATTAATAGTGCAAAACAACATAGCATGCAAATGAAATGTCTCTCTAAGTGAAACATCATAGCTCATCACACCTTCACCCCAGAGTTTCTTTAAGTCATCAATCAGAGGTTCAATATAAACATCAATACTATTTCCAGGTTGTTTAGGGCCCGGTATCAACAACGACAAGATAACATACCTTTTTTCATACACAATTAGGGAAGAATATTATATAGAACAAGCATAATAGGCCAAGTGCTATGTTGGTTTCCCAATGTTCCGTACAGATTCATCCCATCGGTAAAAATCCCAAGTCTTAGATTCATAACATCTTCACCAAATTCCGGGTACAATAAATCAATCTTCTTCCACTGTGGGAAATCAGACGCATATCGTAGGATCCCATCATTATTTTTCTAAACCTATGCATTCCACCTTAAATTCTCCACATCTATCGAATTGGTAAACAAGCATTGAAACTGTGGTATTATAGGTAGATACCACATTACCTTGGCAGGAGACCCAATTTTGGACTTCCCCGAAGTCATCATTTTATACCACATTTTGGACAATCTTTCAAATACACATAGTTCTTTTTAAATGATACACAATCATTCGGGCATGCATGTATCTTCCTAGCCTCCATTCCCATTGGGCATAATATTTTCTTTAAATTGTATGTTGATCTTGGAAGCTTGTTTCCTTCAGGAAGAATTTCTTTCAATAAATACAACAATGACGTGAAGCTTTTGTCGCTCCATCTATTATTAGCCTTAAGATTATACAATCTCAACACAATGCTCATCTTCGGAAACTTAGTACAACTTGTGCATAATGGTCTCTCAACATCATGCACAATGTTCATAAACAAGGAAGGTGGATCGGTGTGCTCTGCCCCACAATTATCTAGCATCACATTAATGATGACTATTGAAATCAGTTCGTCCGCATCTATGTCGGTGGCGGCAATTTCTTGTTCAACACAAGCATTGCTATTGACATCTACTGATTTCAGGTTTGATATCTCTCCATGCCAATATTGTTCTATATAGCCTTGTACAATCCTATTGCACATCACATGACTTTTGATTTCATCACCATTGCTGAATTTCAAGTTGCTACCGCAATGCCTACATGGACAACATAACTTATCTCCATGTTGTTTCCTATGTTCCTCCTCAAATCTAATAAACTAATCAAAACCAACAATAAACTCTGGGGTGCATCAATTTGGAATGGACATCCATGATCTAATAATTCTATGATCAAAGAAAAAACAAGTATTAGGGTTTAGGATTTACATATTAAGTTAAGGATTTACATATAGATTAGGGTTTATTATTTTAAATTTAGGGACAAGGATTTAAAGATTAGGGTTTAGGGTTAAAAGATTAGGGTTTAGGGTTTAGTAATGAATGTGTGTATCACCTATCCCATTCTTAAAATCCTAATCTCACTAGTAAGTGTATAATGTGTATTTAGTTTTAAAGAAAACTTTGGTAGCATTTCCCCGCAGTTCTCCAAGTACATCGATGTACATGGGCAAATGCCCACCAACTTATGTACTTAGAGAAGAAGTGGGGAAGTTTTGATGAAACATCATGAAAACCAAATATACATTATACACTTACATCTTAAGTGAGATTAAGTGTTCAAGAACAGTCCCACACTAGGGACTGTCCAAGATTTACTCCTAATGAGTAAATTTTAGACGGGTATCTTGGCCAACCAAATGCATGTATGTTGTCATTCCTATACCTATGATCTTAGTTTCATCATTCATATACTAGGTTTTATATAACATCATTTAATTCAATTCATTCTTCCATTTGGAATAGTTAATCAAGAGAGAAAGCAAACAATAATATTAATTATGAGAACTAGATTAGGCACCTTGATTTGAGATTCTTGACTAGATCTTTCAAAAGTGTCCCTCAAAGAGGTCCTAAAATTACAAAGAATGTATGAGTTGATTTACAAAAACAACATCTGATAATCTTAATCATACCCTAGTCTAGGTACCATATTTGATAACATTGATTTCAACATTTCCACTGTACATGCATGTTCATGATCAAGGCATAAATTATTCGTGACCTTAGGAGTGAGTGATGACCTACGGTAAACTAGAAATTAAGGTTAACAAACTAAGGAAAGAGTGCAAATTATACTAACTAAGATATAGCAATACTAGTTAACACTAATCAATGCAAGAGTAATAAACAACTAAGCATGAACATACATCAAAGAATTAAGATATGAAACAAAACAATAAAGTTTTAGATAATCTCTTATCTAGCAGTAGGGGAAGTAGGCGGTGGATAGCTCACACCCAGGGACCAGCATCCTCCCAAACCAACAAAAACAGCTCCTCTGATAAGAGCAGACAAAGCGGAGGTCGAGGAAGAGTGGTGGTGTGAGGCGGTTGTTGGAAGACTGGAGGAAGAGAGGTGGCAGTGGTTAGAGGAAGTCTGGTGAGTAGATCATCCGGTGAGTGGAGGCGATGATTGAGGAAGAGCGGAGGTGTGCGACGGTTGGAGGAAGACCGTTGGAAGAGAGAAGGCAGAGGTTAGAGGAAGTTTGGTGAGTAGCTCCTCAGGCAACCAGTGGTGGCAGCTGGAGGAAGAGTAGAATCGCCAAAAGAGCATAGGTGGGTGTTCAGAATCGCGATGAAATTGAGAATGGGGAATTTTTTTTTGTGCGGGTGCTATTAAACCCTTAGTCATCAGTTGTTCAGAATAATCGACGACCAAATACTACAATCATCGGTTACTTGTGAAAAACTGACAACTAAATCCAAATATAAACAAAAAAAGTAGCCCTCTGTTACAGTTTTAGTCATCGGTTGCCAGAGATAAACTGATGACTAACTCCTAAAACAAAAAGAAATAGTTTACCATAGTCATCGGTTACCAAAGGAAAAACCGATGTCTATATACATATCGAAAAAAAAAATTGATCTATTGTTAGTCCATAGTTGTCGGTTGTCCATTTAAAACCAACAACAAAGGAGAAAATTGAGGGGAAATATTTCCGCGGGTCCGAGGCACAAAATCACCTAGTCATCGGTTTCAAGTAACAAACGGACGCTACAAACCCTATCCCCTTAAAAAAAATTGTCTCATGAAGTGTGATTCGTCATCGTTTTTTTGGAATAGTCGACGACTAAAGAGGGGATAAATTTTTCTGTGGGGACATGGCGTGAAACATGTGTTGTCAGTTTGAGAAAAACCATTGCCATATTGAAAATTTTGGAGGTAAATTTTTTTCCCTGGAAAATTTTATTTCGAGGGTAATTTTAGACATCGGTTTCTATTATATGAAATTGACATTGAAGTAAAAGTGGTACCTGTGTCTTTTCTTAATTGGTAGGACTTCACATATGGTGATGGTTGTCTTATATAACCAACGTCATTGTTCTATGGTGTCAATTTTTTTTGTTTAACTGATGCCATCAAAGGTGATGTTATATGTCATTTCTGTACTAGCGAAGATCTAGGAGGAGTCGGACTCCTGTGATCTCCCACACCCTCAGTTAATTTGAGTCCGCAATAGTGACAAATAAAGTCCAACTATAAGACAGCCTAGTCTGCCATGGTAAATAGGCACAACACTAGTGAAAACTGAGTTATGACCGCTACCACATTCCTGCTGAGGTATGAACGTAGCCATCCTCAAAACATATCATATACATATACTGAATCACATCGCTAAGATACAAACTCGTCCGTTCTCCTGATAGGGTAGGACCGCAGCTAATCTTGTGAAATGCATATACTCAACAATATACAACTTTGAGCTTCCACTAAGGGATAACCCATTTCACCATCCAGCAAGTATTGACACTGAAGATGGATCTATGGCACCGGGAAACTACATGATTAGGGTTTCACTTGATTACTTAAGCCAATTGAGTTTCTTTTAGCATCAAACAAGTTACAACATTCAAACCCTAAACAAATTCTACAAAGGTAAGGGTATGTTATAACTCCAGACTATATGAAAAGAATGAGGTATAAACTTGTCACATCATCACATGACACCATAGCCATCCACAACCCTCACAAAAATAACATTGTCATGGGATATCAATCCCTCATCACATCATTAGAGGATATACCTCAACTAGGCATTGAGCCTCTTTCACCCAAACACATCATTCATGTATTACATCATTATCTCAACCTGCATCATGAAGGCTTATAGCCATCACCTGTGTCATATCAACACACCATAGCATTCAATATCTATGTCATTTATTCATCCTAAAACAATCAAGTTGTATAATCAAGAGGGAGAAAATGCATCAACATTGTACACTACCACTTGAATAAGGTAGACAACTATATCAGGATCCCATATAGGGTTAGGGTTTCAACAATATATCTGATTAGGGTTTCCAATACATCAAATAGAATCAAGCCTAAGTATCATTACCTCCCACATTCTTGGAGAACATAGGTCATCCATAATCACTACTAGTTGTCCATAGGAACTAGATGTCCATGGGTTACCATTGGTGGAAGTGAGCATTAGGACAAAAAACCATGAGATTGAAGAGGACAACATATCATGGCCGAAGACACAACCCAAGACCAGAAAACAAAACCATCCATCCTCATACCCATGGTCGCAGGGAATCCATAGGTCAAAGACCACTTCAGCAATCAAGGGCACCACCAAATCCAAATGGTCGAAGGGAAATCATCAGTCTATGCGACCGAAGGAACCAATCTATGCAACCGAATGAAACATTTTATGCAACCAGATGAAACATTTTATGCAACCAAGGCCAAAAGAAGCTATCTAATTTGACCAAAATTCACCTCTAAGCCTTCAACTACATTGGACACAACATGAAGAACATCTTACAGATAAATCACTCATCTAGCATGATCAGAACAAGTGATTATCATCTTGAAAATTGAAAACTCAAAGGAGGAAAAACATAAAGGAAAAGACATGCTCAAAACCCTAGAAATCTGATCACCAAACATAAGAAGATAAAATCATGATAAGATAGAAATAACCATGTGACCTACATATGCATGAAGGACCAAAAACCTTCATTATCCTCAATATAACTAAAACATAACCTAGAACATCAAAACAAATGTTTTAAACTATGCATGCAAGAACCAACTTGTCACCATCCATGGAACTCAAGAACAAGAACTAGGGTTTGGGGAAAAGAGCTAATCTTAAGCAAGATTACTTCATAGTCATAAACCCAAGATTAATATATTATCATCATGTAACATATAACCATGTTTTAGAGATAAGATAGGTTTTGCATGTAGGAATTAAAGTGCAATAATAGTAGGGAAAATAGTTATATAACCCACCTTAGATGATGGTGCAACCTCCTCCAAGAAAGAAGCTCTAAAAGTAAGAGAGAAACCTAGATTTGATCTCCTCCATGACCAAGATAGTTACCATCTCAAAAAGAGAATAAAACCCTAGGTGAAAGGGAAAGAACGAGAACCTAAAACTACTAGGCTGAAAAGAACAACAACGGAGAGAAAGGGAGAAGAGTTCCTCTACTCAATCTTGAACACTACCTTGCAGATCATAGGATTCGGCCCAAGAAAGAAAAGTACCTCCTTCCCAACACAAGCATCACACTGAATCTCCATGGATTCGACCAAGAAGAAGAAAAAAGAGGTAGGATTTTGTAGGAAACTGAAATCAAGAGATGTATTACTTAACTATGGATCAAAGAACTGCCAAATATCACCAAGGAAGAGTATCTCTAAACTTGGATCACCACATGCAAGATGGTCGGTACCCTAACACAAAACACGAGCTTCTTCTCCTTGAAGCACACAAGAGACAAACTCAAGGAAAGAGTGAGGGTAGAGAGGGTTCAAAAGGATCATATGCCTAAAAGAAGAGGGGTACATATACCCAAGGGTAGAGAGAGACCAAAGAGATTAGGAGTCATGCACATAAGTGCCACATGTCCACCACACATCAACCATGCAACCACTAAAAGCATGCATGCTAGATAGATCTTGAAAAACAACGTGGGTCAACAACCTCACTTGGTCCTAGAGGACCATCGGTCGAAGGAAAGGATGGCACAAAGGCCACGGTTGAAGACACTAAAAAATCCAAGCTACCAAACCAAAACCCTAAGTTCTCTTCGACCTAAAAGAAGAGAAGGAAGGCTTTGCGACCGAAGAGACTTCACCACACTCTCAAGACCACCTTCTACCACAGAGAAAACATCAAGGAACATCAAGGGAGATCTCTAAAAACCATGAACTTCAAATGGTCAACACAAGGTCAACATCAACATAGGGCATTTAGGCAAACCCTAGAAATAACACTCAACATATCACCACTTCTCTCCTCATCAAACCAAGACATAAGAAGTCACCCCAAAGCATAACTCTCTCTATCATGATGATAAAACATGTGAGACTCATCCAACATGTGACAAATTGCAAGATCAACCCCCAACATGGGTAAATTGCAACTTGATCCGAAATAAGCACAAATATAGTAAACTAGATCAAACACCATCCAAACAGGATCAAACTGAAAACATAAGATTGTCACATGCTATTAAGAAATATCAAGAGATTAGATTAAGGTTTATGCATCTTATTAAGAAAATCAAGAACCATCAAGCGCTATGCTAGGTTAAGGGCCTTACAACCATAAACCCCTTACAAGAATTTTGCCCCCAAAATCCTACGCAAAAAAAAGTGGGGTACTTCCCACACATCTCTTCCTCAAGATCTCATGTGGCTTCCTCCATGCCATGATGATGCCACAAAACCTTAACCAAAACAATATCCTTCTTCTTCAACTGCTTTATCCTTCTATCTAGGATCAACAAAGGACCTTCCACATAAGATATGTCCTCATCCAACTCAACCTCTACGGGCAGAAAAACTAACTGAGTGTCAGGGTGATACTTCCTCATCATCAAAACATGAAACAATGGATGCAACATATGCAACCTAGGTGGAAACTCCAACTTATATTGCACCTTTCCAACATGTTCAACACTGGGTAATGTCTCATATATTTAGGAGCCAACTTACCCTTCTTCTGAAACCTCAGCGTGCATTTCCAAGGAGAGATTTTGAGGTACACTTTGTCTACCACTTAGAACTCCAATGGCCTACGCCAATTGTATCTATACCACTTCTATCTATCTTATTCTGCCTTTAGCTACTGCTGAATCACTTTGATCTTTTGTGTCGTATGTTGCAAAAGATCATGACCCAAAGAATGATGGTCTCATACCAACACAACGAAGACCTACAACATCTCCCATACAAAGCTTCATAAGGAGCCATATCAATACTCCTCTAGTAGTTGTTATTGTATGAAAACTCTATCAAACTGAGGTGCTTGTCCCAACAGTCCAAAAATTGCAAAGCATAGGCTCTCAACAGAACTTCTATGATTCAGATCATCCTCTCTAACTATCCATCTATCTCTAGGTGAATTGTGGTAATGAACCTCAATTGTGTACCCATGATACATCTTGGTGATTCTTGGATGCATAGAGTACATCAAAGAGTGAGCCTCTTCAAGAACTAACTTCCTCAGATTATCAACATCGTGAACCACCACTCTACCATGGTAACACATTGTCTGATCATCTGAATCATGGAATACATTGCGATTCTCACTACTAAACTCTACTCGAATCTACTATATAACAATATCACTTATCTGAGCATTTGTGATCTACTGCCTCAACGTAGGATTCACCTATGCAAACAAGCCTTCCCACAAAAGGACTTCCAACTTCACGTTCATCTAACATAGAGACACTAACATGTCTTGTTTGTGGCACACCAAGGAACATATTTGTTCCTTATCCACTGATGATGACAAAGAAGACTTCCTTCTCAAAGCATCTTCCACTATGTTCACCTTCTATGGGTGGCAGTCTATATTGCAATCATGATCTTTGATTAACTGCATCCATCAACACTATCATATTCAACTCTTGTTGCGAGAAGATGTACTTGAGGTTCCTATGGTCGGTTAAGATCTCACACTTCTTGCCAAAAATGTATTGCCTCCAAATCTTCAAGGCATGGACCATCTTTGCAAGCTCTAGATCATGTGTCGAGTGGCTCTCCTCATGTTTCTGGAGTTGTCACAAAGCAAAAGAAATCATGTTCTTATCCTGCATCAACACACAACCCAAACCATTCTTTGACGCATCACAAAAGGCTATGTGACCTTTTCCTTCCTTTGGCAACACTAACACCAACACACTGGTCAAATTCTCCCTTAAAATCAAGAAAGAATGTTGGCATATTTCATCCTTGACAAAAAGTCACATCCTTCCTCATAATATTTGTTAGGGGTAGCGCCACTACACTGGCGTTCTTGATAAACCTTGTGTAGTATCCTGCCAAACCCAAAAAGTTACAAACTTCTGTCAGCGTCTCCGGCCATTAGCACTCTAACCCAGATTGAACCTTCTTGGGATCCACACACACACCTTCAATAGATATGACATGTCTGAGAAAAGTCACCTCTTGTATTCTAGGACTCCCCACCTTGGTATCCACCACATGTGCCAAAAATGCTTCAAATCCCTACCTCAACAGTGTCTCCAGTGTCATAGATTACACCAGACATGTCGGAAGAATCTTCCTATCTCCTTTAAGATCCAAGAAATATTACCATCGACAAATGTCGTCACCTTGACACTATAGTCAAAGATTACTCGATACTTCTCCAAAGTATCCATTCTAAGGGTCACATTGAATCAATGGATGTCAAGCGGTATATGATCCACTTGAATGTTGTGTGGGGAAAAAGAAAGAATGCGGGATGGACACACCTCCCGCAACTCGGCAGAACCACTTAAGGGGGTTTCTAAACACATATTGTCACATCTATGAATAACATGAAAAGAGCAATTAAAAATCACTTCTCTAGTGATAAAAGAGTGTGTCGCATCTAGGTCAACCAAAACAGATAAAAAGCAAGATGCTGACATATCATAATGAAATAAATCCATCTGACCTATCACGACTTGTGGGTGGACCCCTCCTTCTGGATGACTCTTGGCATAGAATCGAGTCGTTGTATGTTGTCACCCCCATCCTCTGTTGGCTTGCCCAGACAAACCATCTTGTGATGTTTGACCACGTCCTCAGCCTTTACCACTACTAAATTGTCATTTATGTGACCCTATTTGACTCTGCCTCGATTGTTTGATTACCTCATCATCCTTCAGAGGACACTCTCACCTCATATGTCTTACTTGTCCACACTTGTGGAAAGTCTTGGTCTCATACTATAGCCTAGACGACCATTTTATTGATAATGACGTCACACTGTGAGCTCCTACTAGAGGAAAGGTATGACTTGTGCCCTTACTTGGTGACCAGTGAGACTTAACCGTTGACCTCTGTTGTGACTGGGGTGCTAAAAACCTAGGCTTCTTGATGCCTCCAAATCACTATCCTTGATATTGTGCATGTGTTTGCCTCTCACATCTTCATGACTGACCCCTCTTTCCTTCTAATAGACTCCATAAATATGGCAAACCATTCTTTTTTTTCTAAGAATGATATTGGTGTCATCAAATCGAAACTCAAACCCTTCTCAAAAAGTCTGATCCTACCCTTATTTGTAGCTAGCATATGGGGGAAAAGCCTCATAAGCTCCATGAACTTAGCTTCATACTCGTTGATTGACATGGATCCTTGCCAGATCTTCTAAAACTGCATGATCTTCTCATCAACATACGTCTCTAGGAAAAATCTTCTCATGAACTCTCACTAAAACTCCTCCCAACTAATCACAAGTCTAGGCCCTTTCTCCTCCTCAATGGCCATTATTTCCTTTTAATAGGTATACTGTGTGCTTCACCTTATCCTAATCAGGGATATTGAGGATCTTGAAGGTCTTCTGCAGCTCTGTCAGCCCTAAATCTATGTCTGTCGGGTCTTCCATACCCATATACTCAACTTCCCCTACACACCTTAACCTCTCAAAGGTATTCCCAAAACCCGAAGATTCCACATGGGGAGTGTTTCTCTCGCTTGGGTGTGGGCATTCCGTCAGCCATACGTGTCGTCATGGCCATTAACTATATGGACTAAAAATTGGGATTGGCCACCACAATTGGGTCAAACTAGGTCATCTCAGGCATAGCATCAACCCTATCTCGCTGCCTTGCACCACCTCCTGGTGCAGTAACACTACTCTCAGTATCATGTTCTTCGTGTTCTCCAAAAATATCTTTTCTTCTCTTTTTCTTCTTCTGCATAAGTAGGAGTTACCTTTAATTATATCAAAGGGAACTAGAACAAACACAAACCCTACTCATGTGTCCTTATAGACTCAACAAACCTAAAGCTCTTATACCAACCAAACTGTGAAACCTCAATGACATCACAATGAGATTACTCAAAAGAAAGCATGGAACAAACACTAAACATCCATGATTATCATAAAATAGGTGAAAATTAAGACCAGTTCAATATCACCACAAAAGAATGAGCATATTACATCTGAGTCCACATGGGACCACCTATATTACATATCAGGCCACAAGATGGTACACATTACCATTCACGTGGCCAACTTGTCACATCCTATTATATATGATAACTTGTTCATATATGTACAAACCATCTTTGTACAACCATGGCCTACTACCGAAACTCACATTGATATACTATGTCTACAAAACACCCCCAAGGACCTGACATTACAGGGATGCTACATATCACTATCAACATATCCAACCTTTGACAACTACTGCTCCTCTTGCTTCTTAGCTTCAACTGGACGATCTCTACTTCATCGTAAAAGATGTGCAAACCCAAGCGGTGAGGCCAACATCCTAGTAAGCGATATAACTCTCAGACACAAATATTATTAATGCAGTTAGATTATACAGAGAAGATTCATCTAAATGATATGAACAGAGCATTTAACATTGTTTAAGTAGATTAGGCATTTACCACTGAGCAGTAGATCATTGTATACTTTAAGAAGGAAAGTAAAAAACATGTATAATAGTTGATTTCACTTACCATATTATATTTCAAGAAATAACTACAAGAGATAAGGAAAAGGATCATCCAATGTGAGTTGTGTTTAAACCTAAGCAATGCACTACATGACTATGTTACATCTTTATTATGCCCTGAGGATTGGAGGTATACCACACATGCTCCAACTGACCACTGCTAAGTCAAAATAAGTACCATACAAGATCTAGGAGGAGCCAGACTCCTATGATCTCCCACACCCACGGTAGTTTGAGTCTTCCGTAGGGACATATAAGTTACAACTTCAAGACAACCTAGTCTACCATGGTATATAGGCACAACACTAGTGAAAATTGAGTTATGACTGTATCTGCACTCCTGCCATGGTATGACTGCAACAATCCTCAAAACATATCATATACATAGACTGAATCACATTATTAAGATACAACCTCAACCATTCTCCTGCCAGGGTATGACCGCAACCAATCTTGTGAAATTCATATACTTAATAGTAACGATGCCGAGCTTCTGCTAAAGGAGAACCCATTTCACCATACAACAAGTACTAGCATTAAGGATGTATCTATGGCACAGGGAAACTACATGATTAGGGTTTCACTTGATTACTTAACCCAATTGAGTGTCTTTTAGAACCAAACAAGTTACAACATACAAATCATAAACAAATTCTACAAAGGTAAGTGTATGTTACAAATCCAGAACATATAAAACGAATGATGTATAAACTTGTCACATCATCACAAGACACCACTAACAAACTTTCATGGGATATCAATCCCTCACCACATCACTAGAGGATACACCTCAACTAGGCATTGAGAATCTTCCAGATCATAAGACGCAAACACATCATTCTTGTATGGCATCATTATCTCAACCTACCTCATGAAGGCTTGTAGCCATCACATGTGTCATATCAACACACCATAGCATTTGATAGTTGTCACATATTCAAACTGCAACAATTAATTTATACAAATAGGAGGGAGAAAATGCATCAACATTTTACACTACCACTTGAATAAGGTAGACAACTATATCATAATCCCATATAGGGTTAGGGTTTCAACAATATATCTGATTATGGTTTCCAAGACATCATATAACATCATCCTTAAGTATCATTGACTCCCACATTCTTGGATCACATAGGTCATCCATCATCAATACTAGTTTACCATTCATAGGAACTAGATGTCGATGGATTACCATGGGTCGAAGAGAACATTAGGGCACAAAACCATGCAATTGAAGCGGACAACACATCATGGCCAAAGACAAAACCCAAGACCAGTGACCAAAACCATCCATTCTCATACTCACGGTCGAAGGGAACCCATAGTTTGAGCACCACTTCAGTGACCAAGGGCACCACCAAATCCGAACGGTTGAAGGGAAATCATCAGTCTATGTGACTGAAGGAACCGATCTATGCGACCAAATGAAACATTCTATCCGACTGAATGAAACATTTTATGAGACCAAGGCCAAAGGGAGCTATCTCATTTGACCAAACTTCACCTCCAAGCCTTCAACTAAACAGGACACAACATGAAGAACATCTTAGAGATAAAGTTACTCATCTATCATGATCAAAATAGGTGATTATCATCTTGAAAACTGAAAACTCAAAGGAGAAAAAACAATAAGGGAAAGACATGCTCAAAACCCTAGAAATATGATCACCAAACATAAGAAGAACAAACCAATATAAGAGAGAGATAACCATGCATAATACATATGCATGAAGGTCCAAAAACCTCCATCATCCTCAAGATAACTAAAAAATAACCAAGAAGATCAAAACAAACTTTTTAAACTATGCATGTAAGCACCAACTTGTCGCCATCCATGAAACTCAATAAGAAGAACTAGGGGTTGGGTAAAAGAGATAATCTTAAGAAAGATTACTTCAGAATAAAAAAAACCTAGAATATCATCATGCAACATATAACCACGTTTTAGAGATAAGATAGGTTTTGCATGTAAGAATTAAAGTACAATAAACTTAGGAAAAAGAGTTATATAACCCACCTTATATGATGGTGCAACCTCCTCCAAGCAAGAAGCTCCAAAAGCAATCGATAAACCTAGTTTTGATCTCCTCCATAACCAAGATAGTTACCACATCAAAAAGAGAACAAAACCCTAGGTTAAAGGGGAAGAAGGAGAACCCAAAAGTTCTAGACCGAAAAGAACAAGACAGGAGAGAAAGGGAGAAGAGTTCCTCCACTCAATCTTGAATACTACCTCAAAGAACCAAAGATTCGGCCCAATAAAGAGGAGTGTCTCCATCCCAACAAAAGCATCGTCATTGAAGCTCCATGGATTTAGCCAAGCAGAAGAAAAGAGAGGTAAGTTTTTGCAAGAAAATGAAATCAAGAGATGGATAACTTACCAAGGATCAAAGAACCATCAAGCATCACTAAGGAAGAGTATATCCAAACTTGGATCACCACATGCAAGATGGCCGGCCACCAAACACGAAAGATGAGCTTCTTCTCACAAAGAGTACAAGATCTGAACTCAAGGAAAGAGAGAGGTTATAGGGGACTTAAAAGGATCATATGAATGAAATAAGAGGAGTACATATACCCAAGGGTAGAGAGAGACCAAAGAGGTTAGCTATCATGCACATAAGTGCCACATCTCTACCACACATGAACCATGCAACCAATAAAAGCATGCATGGAAGATAGATCATGAAAGACAAGGTGGTTCAGAAAACTCACCTGGTCCTAGAGGACCATAAATCAAAGGAAAGCATGGGACAAAGGCCAGCGGTCGAAGACACTCAAAAAATCCAAGCGACCAAACCAAAATCCTATGTTCTCTTCGAACTAAAAGAAGAGAAGGAAGGCTCTATGACCAAAGAGACCTCACCACACTCTCAAGACCACAATAAACTATAGATAAAACTTAAAGAAACATCAAGGAAGGTCACCGAAAATCAGGAACATAAAATGGTCAACACAAGGTCAACATCAACATAGGGCATCTAGGCAAACCCTAGAAACAACACTCAACATATCATCGCTTCTCTCCTCATCAAACCAAGGCTTAAAAAGGCTCCCCAAAGCACCATTATATCTCTCATGATGATAAAACATGTGAGGCACACACAACATGTGCCAAATTGCAAGATTAACCCCCAACATGGGTAAATTGCAACTTGGTTCAAATCAAGCACAAATATAGCAAAACTAGATCAAACATCATCCAAACAAGACCAAACTAAAAATATAAGCTTGCTTGTGTTATGAAGGAATCTCAAGAGATTAAAATAAGGTTTATGCATTTTATTAAGAAAGGAAAGCACCATCAAGCAGTAAACTACATTAGGGGCCTTACATTTATACTTATTTGATTTTAAATAGTGATACCATAAGTACTTTTTATGCCTTGTTTGTATTAGTGTGGACTTGATTTGCAATATCACCATTGCTTTGGTTTTCGTGGTTCTACTATCTTACTACAATTCAATGATAAATATGAGGAAAAGAAAGTAAGAAATACCGATAATAAATGTGCTTCCAAGAATAATAGATAATTGTTGTCTTACATGTGGAATTATCTAAAAAAGTGGTGTGAAAGCCCACTAGAGGTTTGTTTTCATTTTCACATGGTTCCTAATAATAAAATTAATTAAAATAAAAGATATGGAAAAGGTAGAAAGAAAAAAGGTTTTTTTAATGCCTTAAATAACAAAATAAAAGAGAAAAGTTGGAGATTAAGAAAAGCATCTTTTCTTTTTGAGTTTTGGTATCAAACCATGCCCTTCTTAGATAATGTCACTAAAAACTTTCCCTTAAAAAATTCGATTAAAAGGGTAAAAGGAGAGAGAAAAATGAATTAAACACTATTCCCTAAAGTGATACTGTATAGGAAGAATATAATTGAATATCACAGTCCTTTTCTTTTTAAGAAAACTTGGGCCAGACCCATACACATAACATGTCGACTCTCGACCCTCCGATTAGAATCTGACAATGGTGGGATTGTCTACAAGCTTGCGACAGATAAGGAATGTTCATGAACAATAAAGTTTAGATTCTCACAATGAATCCCCTCTCTCTCGACCACCTCTCACTTTATTTCTTGCCCAACCATCCCTAGATGTAAATGCCTCAAGGAGAAATGAGGGTTTCCCCAATTCTTTGGAAGTCGGATCCATGAGTTGGGCATCTTGAGAGGGAAAGCCAATATAAAGCCTTGTACTTCCCCTCTAATTCCACCCACAAGGCCCTTAAAATTATGAGAGACCTTCCTCGCTATCAATTCCCCTAGCTGAAATCCTTCTTCAACCCCAACAGTACCATCTTCTTTAGCGAGGAAACCTTCTCCTTGGCCTTCTCTTGGTCACCCCCGTCGAGCAATCAGAGGTTGCGACCGAGTTCGACAAGACTTTACGAAGAACACCATGCCCTCTCTTGTCACTCCTAGGACCTGAAACTGAGATTCAACATTGAAGTTGACTCGACCAGGTCGACTTTGCTCATAGGCCTAAGGATGAAGGAAGGAGACGACTTCCCAAGGAAATTCCCTCTTTGCCCCCATTCTGCTCTTGAGAGGTACGTGGGCCTTACCGTCTTTTGGCTTGTGTTTTAAGCGCTTCCATGTGGGCGTGGGGCGTTGAGATGGATTGATCCCATTGGCTCATCCCCAGTGTCGCGGTCCTTTTTGATAAGTTATCCACCTGCCAACGGCGTGCCATGTGATTGGTCCACTGGTAATAAATTTGTATAAATTGTAAAAAATTCTAGGATAATTAGATAAAGGCATGTAATATATGAATCTTGCTCAGAAAAATATGAGGAATGCAATAAAAATGTAATGAATACCTAATTTTGTCTCTAGTCCAAAGCATGCCTAAAAGTTAGTAACTTTAATGTGTTTAATGTGGAAAAAACCCTAATTTCTAGGTTTCAATGACTTTAATATGTTTAATTGATCTTAATAATCAAAGACGGGTCTTTTTAGATAAAAAGGGGTAACTTCGATCTATTTTGGGTTTGATAATTCATAAATTGACAAATTATGGTTTTCATGAGTTAAAAATGTGTATGATGATAAATTTTGGGTTTGTAAACCAAAAGGGTATATAAAGTGATAATTAGGATTTTTGAAGCCAAAACCCTAATGAAACCCTAATTTTACCCCAAAACCCTTACTCGGACCCCAATCCAGTCCTAATGTGAGTTTATGAACAAAATGGTGACATATGGGTATTATGCTTTCATTTTAGGATAGTTGCTTGATTGGTTTCTTTGTTGCCTTTTGGACATCAAGTACTCTCGAGAAAAATATGTTGTTATGCATATGACTACTTGCTTTAATCGACTTATGTGGTTTTCTCGGGCTTTTCGTAATGGATTACAAATTAACTACTTGCCTTTTTATTTAATTCCTACAATATATAAAGCCATATGGTTATCACAATATATAAAAATAACTTTCTCAAGCCCGTGATACTATATTTGAGTAAATGCATGCATGGTAATTAACAAAATCACCCTGGAGAGTAGGTTGGACAATAAAAATTCCCAGAGAGTGAGTTTGATATAATGAATACCCCTAGTGAGTGGGTATTAATGAAAATCACCCTCATTGAGTGGGTAGATCAACTAAATACTCCCAGAGAGTGACTATTGTAAGATTGGGTACCTCTAGTGAGTGGGTATGCCACAACAATTGAGGGTTGAGAAGTAAAAGAAATCAAAAGGTGTTTTGATTATTTGTTAATAGCAAATATAGTTGATTATGTCGTTATCAATACATGTGCATATCTTGTTTCCTATAAATACCAGTATAGCTTGTCACATTGACAGTGCTTTTATTTCACAGTGTTCTAGGATAAATTGCTACTAGCCTACAATTAAGGATGAAAGATGAAAATCCAAAAAGAAGGCACCAAATAAAAAGATTTAATGTATTTGGGAAGATATCGAAAGATAGATTTTATTTCTTTTACAAAATTAGTTTACCTTCCATGTAAACTCCCTTGAGGAGAGATTATCTTGGTACCAAACTCTTTTCCATATAATTAAATCTATTGATTAGTACTAGTTACTTGTGAATCATGATATCAAAATTATGATTTTGGCCCATGCCCTCTCGATTCTCATTTTTATGGGATAACATGGGGAGAGGTCGGAACAGTAAGGGTCATTAATTTTTTTGATCGACTAAACTCATGTTGCTTTTTTCATTATTTGAAGGAGATGGTATTTACAATGCGTCCATTTCTCAAGGAGAGAAATGAAAGAAAAGAAAAGAATGTATATATACATGTATATATCATGTCATATAAAGAATTAAGTTATGAAATGGGAGAAGACCACCCAAAAAGGAGCTCTTCTCAACATCAAAAATTGTAAAGTCCATCTCCAAACATGAAGATCTATAGATAGAACATTTCCAACACCTAGGTCTTTAGACGACTCTTCAGAAGAAACATAGTGAATAGATGATCCAACAATCACAGGAGCATAAGAAATCAAATTTCCCATGCATCCCATAGTCATCTTTGAAGATAAGGTCAAGCATCATATCAATACATTGTATGCATCCCATAACCATAAGAAAGAAAAAGGTCATGTCTATCTGCAACATATAACTATACTAATCAACATGATGCATTGATCAAGAGATGGAATGCCATATGAAAAAGGATGAATCCCTCACCAGATTAGAAAAAAGTGGGATAGAAAATGCATCCTTAAAGCATTGAGCGCCCTTACAATCCATAAAAAGCCAGCCAGTATATAGTATGAAACTAATGGAGCACCAAATTTCAACTAGCATAGCCTGCAAGAACAACAAACTCAAAATAACTGATCTCCAGTCATGACTTTCACAAAAGGAATCCATGATAGAGATAAAATGAGCCTGAAGTTGCCAAAAGATGAAATCCACGAGAAAACACTAGAAGGAGAAAAAAAATCCAGCCAATATGCAGTCCATAATAGAAAGCTAGAAATAGCTTACAAGATCACAAGATCCCCAGAAAACTAGTCTGAATATAAACTTCAGAAAGCAGCATAAGGTATTCCCAAACACATATGAATAGAAAACTAGAATAGAAGAACCATCTAGATATCTGAGTTGAGAAAGGGAAAATCCATCCACAAAGGCCAGAAAGAAAACCACTAGAAACCAGAGGCATTATAAATAATAGAATTCAGAGCTTTGTAGTAGGTTTTTGAACGATTGTTCTGTACACAATAGTTCCTTTCAGACCACAAATGGGTAAACAATAATGGCAACAAAGGTCTGAATCATATAGTCATTATAGATAAAAAAAGATATTCTAGTCCTTAAGTAATGAGAAGGAAGGACACGTGGCTCATAGTTTACTCTAGATTTTAATTGAAAGGGGGCATTCAAATAAGATATGTTTTGTACTTTCATATCCAGACTTACGGAGAAAACAAGTTGAGGCTAGTTGTATGCCTCTCCTCTTAGCATGGTTTGATGTTGGGAGCTTATTTTAAAAAGCTTTTCAAAGATTAATAAGACATTGTTGATGAGCTTGACATGACCTACTCTGTTTGAAGATGTCAAAAGTAACATTTTTGGGACTGATGTGGTTCCAAACTATTTTCATATTTGTACTTTCTTTCCACACATAAATTTGATCACAGCCAACTAAAATCAAATTAAGATATTTGATAACAAAAAGCAAGGCCAAAGTATGTCTATAATTTGAAATTTTCCAGGTTTCCTTTGAAATTACCAAGCTCAACTTAGATTCTCTAGGTAGAGAAAACATGATAAAGGGATCAAAGTCAAAGAAACTAGAAAGGAATTTTCTATTAGCCCAAGGATCTAACCATAAGAACAACCTTGATCCATCACAACTTTATATTTAGTAGAGCCAGAGATAGTCTCCAACAATGAGCAACCTCTTAAATAACCATGAAAAGTTAGAAGAATCAGAGATGGACCAGAAAGAGTCCTTTCTTAAGAAATTTTCATTTATTCATTTTACCCATAAGGAGTATTTTTTCCTTGCTATGTCCCAGGAATTTAGAATCAAACAGAAAATAGAAATGTCTTTGCTTCTCCTTATGGCTAGACCTCCTTCCTCTTTAGGTAAGGTAACCATATCCCATTTGACAAGGTGAACATTTCTTTTATTCTCAGAAGAAAATGAGAGGAAGTTCTTGCAAATTTATCAATCTCTTCTAGTACAGAGCAGGAAATAGGAAAATACAACAACTAGTAGAGATGCATATTTGAAAGTGTGGACTTAATCAGATCCAACCTAGAAGCCATAGATAATAGCCTGAATTTCTGACTTTCTAGCTTCTTTTGATTTTATCAATGACCTCTGAGCAATAAAACTTAGAGAGCTTCCCAACAAAGAGAGGAACAAATAAATATTTAGAAGGAAGAGTACCCTCATCAATAGGTAGGATATTGGAGAGGTCTCCCTTATCAATGTCTTTGCTAAATAAATAGAGCTCTTGGAAATATTAATAAGAATACCCGACACTGAGCCAACATCAACAAGATTTTTTTAATATTTGAAGCACTCTGAGAGTCTTCCTTAGAGAAAATTATAATATCATCAGTGAAGATCAAATGGGAAACATAAAGACCTTTGGAAGCTTAAATAGGGGATATGTCCTTCCTTGAAATAACATCATTCATAAGGATAGAAAACCCTTGCATAGTCAAAATGAAAAGATAGGGTAAAATAGGGTCACTCTGTTTAATACCATTGGAAGGATAAAAAGAACTAGAGGGTTCTATATTGAATAAATTTTGGTAGGAGGATGATAAGAATATACTTTTAATCCAACTAATCACAGAGAAAAGGTATTTCCAATTAGCGGAATCATAATCCTTTGAGAGATCAACCTGAATACATGTTTTTTATTTTTATTAAAGTTACTAATGATTTCATTTGATAAGAGAATGGAATCCTTTATAGATCTATCTTTGATGAAGGCACACTGGTTCAAGTCCACAATGGAAGGTAGGACAGACTAGAGCTGATTGGCTAAAAAAATTTAGATAATTTTGAAGATATCATTACAAAGGGATATAGGCTGCCAGTTTTTAATAGTTGAGGAATAACCAACCTCTGGAATGAGAGAAATTAATGTTCTATTTTCTTCGTGGAGCATTTTACCATTTGATAAAAAATCCTTAATAGCAAGACTGATGTCAGGGCCAATAACATGCTAGGATTTTTTAATGAAATGACCGTTGAAGCCGTCAGGCCCGAGGGCTTGTCCTCTTTCAAGGAAGAAACAATGTCATCGATTTCTTTCTGGGAAATTGGAGTTGTAAGAAGATTTTTCTTGTTATCATTAAGAAAAGGTCCACTCCAAGATCCTTTCCAAGAATAACCAATGCCAATTTTATTAAACAAAGAAGAGTAATAGGTGGTAACATGAGAACTAATCGCCTCCAAATCAAAGGAAATTTCATCATCAATATAGTGTTTGGTGATCTAGTTTCTTATTCTCCTAGTCTTCATAGAACCATAGAAAAAGCTAAATTTTGAATCTCCTTCTGTAATCCATTGGATTCTCAATTTTCTTAAAAAGAGATTCCTCATTAAGAGAAGCATGAGCTGCAATCTTTTGTTTGTCAAGAGAAATATTTCTAAGGGAGTTGTTAGACGGATCTAGATCAGTAGAGATTTGTTCATGTATGGCTTCAACAGTAGTTGCCTTAGCAACATCACAGAGGTTCACAACAACAACCCTATTACATTTTTTCAGCTTGACTTTTAGATTAAAGAGCTTCCTATAGACTTTATAAAGGGAATAACCAGGGACCTCGATCTCGCATGCTTCTTTAACAATATCAAGAAAATTTTCACAGTTTGTCAATGCATTAACAAATATGAAGGGATCCTTGACTTTGAGAGATTTACCAATGTGAAGAAAAATAATCTTATGGTCATTAACAATATTAAATAGGATATGCCCATTAATGTCAAAATTTATTACAAGAAAATTGGAATTGAAAAGCACTTTATCAATTTTCATAGTAGTAAAGTGTAGATCATGTTGCTGATTATTTCATGTAAAGAAAGCCCTATGCTAGTCCATCTTGAACAAGATACAGTCAAGGAGACAATCATTAAAGTCATCCATCAATTTTTTGTTGGAACAGGTCTGCCTGTCTTCTTCGACTCTTTTCTATGCATCAAAGTCACCAAGCATGATCCATTGATTGTCAATGCCATTATTAAAAAGCTCAATTCCATCCCAAAGTTGGACTCTAGCATTGTCACCATTGTGGCCATATACAACAATAAGATTTAAAGAACAATCCACATAGGAAACTAGAGTATGTATGAACTGATCGCCTTCATTAGTCTTGATGACATTGCAAGAATATCCTTTCCAAAGAATAGGAATTCTACCTAGAACATGGGAATCATTATTGGAGATCCAATTGTATTGAATAAAGTACTTGTTCATAAGGTCAGGAGTCTCTCTCCTTCTGATATTGGTTTCATTAAGGATGAAGATGTCACTCTGCAACCTTCTCATCTCCCTATGGACACTAGTAAGTTTCATATTGATTCCTCTAACATTCTATGAGTACATGTGGAGAAGGGGGTTCATTTAATAACATTGGTTGTTGAGAGGTATGCCTCATCGTTGATTTCATTGATGACCTCCAGCAGCCAATTTAGAAGACTAGGAGAGAAAGCCAGACATTGAAAAAGGCTAGCACTAATCTTCTTATTGTTACCAGGGGGATACTTGGATATGTTCTGACATTTATAAGAATATTCAGTAGCTTTAGAAGCACTAGGATTAAATATAGAAAAGGGAGTAGAAGGAATAGAGCTCTTTCCGAAAGAAGCAAATAGATCAAAATTATGTTCGAGCCCTAGGGGATTCAGAGATCGATCTAAGAAGTTATCTTTAGACAATAATGTAGGCTAGTTTGAGAGTATGGTAATTGTATCACTTACCAACAAGGTATTAGGAATAACAAGAACTGTAGAAAATTTACATTTGTGCTCTTCGTGACCATAGAACAAACACCTTGAGCATATGTGATGAATCCATTCATAGAAAAGATCAAAAATAAATGATGACGCATTATCAGCCTATAGAGTGACAAATATTGAGAAATTCGATGAGGAAGGAACTAGAACACAAGTTCTTGCAAACTCCAAACTAGAACATGAGATAGGAGCTTCGTATGCACATAAAGGAGGACCCTGAAATGAGCCTATTCTTTCAAACATATGCTTATCCCAAAGCTCAATCGGGGGATTGTAAATGCAGATCCAAATAGGAGCATTCTTCAGAGCTATTCTAGATAGATCTTGACCATGTATCTATCTGAATAGTATTAGAGGATGATTCATTACATACCAGTACCATCATTAATAACTCTTTCTAGATCAGTAAGTTTTGAGAAACTAACAAAAAAGAGGATGTTGCCTGTATCAATAGCCTCCAACGAGCCTCCTAGATTTGAAAACCAATAGAAGAAATCCACAACAGTTAGCAAATGTGGATTAAAGCCTAGGACATAACCTGCCAAATAGTATTTCCATCTACAAGAGTTCTCAGTGAGATCAAAAGCCAGGAAAATGATACAACTATCCTTGAAAACAATAGGAGTAGATTTTAGACTCAGATGAGAGACCTCGCTTGACAATGTCGAAACTTTCGACCAATCCTTTGGGATATCCATGAACACGAAAGGAGGAGGAGTATTTTCTAGGGAGACATCACTCTTCTACTTCCAAATTTGAGTCTGACGGGAGATCTAGGGTGGCAGCGCTCAATCGCCAGATCGAGCTTCATCTTTGGCTCCTTGCATACCAACCAAAGCTATTAGTTATACATGCTTCAACGTGAGAGACTACATGACCAAAGACAAGAGTTAACCTTTTTTATCAACTTGGTCGTCCCTTGTTTGACTAGTCAAGTAGGACACCCAATCCTATATCCTTACCCTGAGAATATAGGAAGGTGCAACATGTTTGTATAATGGATAGGTTTAATTATGTTTCAAGGTTTGTTCAACATACTTTAATCAATATCAAACATGGTAGTCATAGGGAATATGTAGCTCAAACAAATATATAAAGCTAATAATTATAGATTACATACATACAAGAAAGATTCAATACTACTAGTCTGGACAATAGGAGGAAAAACATACCCTATTTAGATCAAGGATTAACATAACTTGATTAGAGATACTTGACTAGACCTTTAACAAAAGTTATATAAGGATATCGTGACATTATAAACAAGTACAGTTAGATTAACATCAACAAGACTAGGTCTCAATGTAATTTTCATGGTGGCCATATGTGTCACCTATGTCTAGATGTCAATTCCTTCAACATTGATTTGAAAATCTCAAATTAGACCATGTATGTCCTTTATCAAGCTAAATAATACAACATGGGGTCATCTAGTACTTATAGGGATACATAAAAACTAAATCAGGGAGTTATGATTAGGGCATCAAGATCTTAAATGGATAAATCATAACATTCAAGCAAGATAATTCAACTCGCTCACCGACATTGTTATATTGAGTAATTGAGATGCAAGATAGTACCCATTAGAGTAGAAAAGAGATCCAACTAGATTTGGTATTAAAGATACCATCAATCTACTGATTTGAAGTCATAGTGTAGCACACATCGTCACTAGACCAAATTTGAACAAGATTAAGTTTTACATTAGCACCATGCACCATGAACATATTTCATGTCAAGATAGGTCAACTAGTCACACTAGTGCACAAAAGTGATATACATAACTTTTTAGGGTGATATGGCAGTAAGTCTATTGAAATAGAGCATTAACAAAATTTTGAGCAACATTAGATCAACATTTGAGCAAGGACCAAGATTTAAAACCAAAGCCCATATTAGATACATTTAATTCTACATTCACATTGTAAGATCGTAAAGGGGTTTAAGTGTGAACAAGTTTGATTACATGAACAAAAAGCAACAACCATTATAGAGCTCTTAGGAGTATTTGAGTCATTGAAAAATCACAATTAGCCTGAGGTTTAAGTACTAATAAGTATGTTTCATAAACGTCAAGATACACCACATCATTGAGATCATAATGGCAACAAAGCTTAGAAATGGGTCATTATGTGCCAAAAAAATACTAATCTTAGGTATTCATAAGGTTTGAAGAATTATTGGTCAATCTTGAGCACTAATTGATATTATCGTATCAAAAAGATCATAAGAAAATTTATTTTGGGATATCAGAAGAACTACAAGTGGAATTGATTCCTAAAATTGGTTACAAATTATAGGTGTTCTCTTGATCACAAATCATATGTTACATTCTAATTTTTTCTAAAGATTGGATTTTTAACGAATTCTACAAGATATTGATTTTTACATGAATTTTGAAAGGGAGAAAGAAATTAACCAAAAGGGGATTGGCATGGCTCTCTCATACTTGATGTCCAGGTCATGTTGACCGGAGGTTAAGGGAACCGAATGTGAATAGGGGGAGTAGATCCACCCCACATGGAGGCTTATGATTCTCTTGCCATTCATCCAAGGTTGAGATGGAAAGGAGGAATTTGTTTGGGACCACAAACAGTGGTTGTTTGTTGGAGGACCACAATGGTCATGTACATGCATCGTATGGTTGTAGCATGCAACATTATATCCACCACACCGACTATGGGGGGTAGATCTGGATCTCCTCCACTACGGAGGCTCTGACTCACTAGATATTTAGTAGGGGCATGCATTGGGTAGTGATGACGCTAGAATGGTGAACACTCAAGTATGCGTAATCATCCCAAAGTCATCGGGAGTCAAAAATAGGATCGACGAGATCCATAGGAAATATGCCTAAAGCCCCATGGCGGAAGAGCTACTGGTTATAGGGAGAATAAAAAATGAGGAAAAGATGGGGAATTAGGCAAAAAAATTATAGGAATGAGAGGAAAAGAAAGAATGAAGAGAAAGGAAGCAACAAACACCTTCAATTTATTTTAAGGGGTTAGTAGTACGGGGATTTGCCAAGTGCAAATTCTATTGTAGTTTGCCTAACACAAGGTACGAGATTTATTGATTAGTAACTAAAGTAGATGTCATCAGAATCTTTGGTTAATGTTGGATCCCACTACTATAAGACAACACGTCATCCACACTATGATTAATTCATTACGCCCTGTCAACACACTCTGACTTCCTCTCCCAGACACTTATAGTTGGTAAACTATTTCCTCCATTTTGGCACATACCTTTCCAAAACATTTGTGGTGTTCAAGGCATGTGAAGTAAAATTATTCCTTTGCTTCACTAAAAAGTGGTATAGTATGATTTTTCAAAGAACTAGCATATAAACTAGTCCTTCATTTTTCTTTCTATATTCTACTCTATATATTTTTGGTAAAAATAATAGTAAACAATTCTATGTATTTATGGTACCCTAAAAAGAATACAATGAAACAATAGATTTTCAACATTGTATTTCACTTGAACTTATAATTTGAACATATATGAATATACTTAAATGGTTTTTGATATAATGATACAATTATCTTTCCTATTAATGTTGCTAATCTAATTTAACTAAATTAAACTGAGCTTCTAGTATTCAAATTTTTGAAAAGCTTGAACCAGTTGAACTAATCAAATAAATAATAGTCAAACAGGATATGCATTTTATCATCCAACTTCATAATAGAAAAAATTGAGTTATCACATATCCAAGTATAGAATGTGTTTCACTAATGCAGGTTTAGAAAAAATAGATACACTAATATCTCTAGAATATATTGTATTTGAAATTCAGATAAATTAGCTACACACATTCTAGAATCGAAATCATTCACAATCTACAAATTTTTCTAGATATTTGATGCAATTATACCTTAAAATCCAAATTGGAGCTCACAAAGCCAAAAAATATATTAACTAGAAAATAGACAATCATGTTCTTCACATTTTGGATTTCGGTTTATCAAATCATGGCTCGAAGATAAATATCCAGTTAATTTGAGTTCATACCGCTAATACATTCACAAAATCAACCTGAACAACTAATTTAAATGAACAAAGCGATTTTAAATTTGTTGGTCTAAATCAAAATATAAAAAAATCCTTTCCTATCACATAAGTCATTTTAGACTGATGTAGAAATTTTCATCTTATAACATGAAGTTTTGAGCCCTTTTCACCCTAATTGACCAATCCCTCCAAGTTAACACAAACATGAGTTTTAATGATATATGATTGCACAACAAAAAAATTATGTTCAAATCAGTTTCATGTATTAGACTTCTATAAAATATACATGAGTCTCAAATTTCATAATAAATTTCACATTTTACAACAAAGTCAACTATAATCTCTAAAATAGATCTTATTTCAGATCAAATAACTTGTATTGAGGATATAAGACCCCTTCAAGAGGTTATAAACCTCTATCCTAAGGGTTTTTGTAATGGTAATATTACTATTATGTTTATTAATTTTCATTCATCCAACTTTTGTACTTTTTTATGAATTTTCTCTCAAGAGGAGGGCTCCATGAATAGATAGCACCCTAACTTCCCTAAAAAAACTCTAATCAAGTTTATTGCAAATTTAGTTATTAAAATGGAATAAATAATCTACTTTAATAAGAAGGAGAAATATCTCCTCCATTGTGCAAAGAAGGTGAATTTTAGAATTTTACAGAGATTCTACTAAACTTCTCTAATGTTGAAAATTGCATAAAAAATTTCTAGCTTCAGATCCTTCCTAGATGAAAGAATGAGAGAGGGATAAAACATGTAGCGGTTAGGGATTTTTGTTTTCACTTGTAGAAATATTTAGGTAACATTAATAGATATAAGTAAACTTGTAAGAAGAAATAAATGAAGAAAAGAACTTACTAGATTCAACTTAAATTTTGGCAATAACTTGAGCTAGATCAACTATAGTTTCAACATCCACCTAAAATCACCTCTCTACTTCCAACCACAAAAATTCAGAGAAGAAACAAGGGACTTGAGGCTTTTTAAGATGAATAGGCTGACATGGCCATTCAAGGTTTTTGGGTATTTGACAAAAAGATCCAAGAAATGAAGTTTAGCTAAATTTTGTTTTTCAGAACAATAATTTGGCATGAGTTGAGCATTTGACCTCCAATATGATATCTATAAGATTCTATAGATGTAAATTGCATTATATGTTCCTTTAGTAACTAGTTTCACTTAAAAGAAATCAAAATTATTTTATGATATTTGTTTATGATGATTACATCCTTTTAACCCTATTTTAGGGCAAATTGAACACACAAATCCTAATTTTGTCCAGTCTAGGATTTTACTACCCAAGTCCTATCTAGTCAACCATAATTGACATATGAAATGTTAATTAGTTAATAAACAAAATAAATGTTATTCTTACACTAATTTGTTGAAAGAACGTTAGTAAGTAGAAATATATAGATTAAAGGTTAATAATTATCTAGTGTATCAAAAATCACCAGTCCTTCAAGAATTTTGTTTTGAAATACAAGAGAATGATGAAATAACTTCATATCAAGTCTAATGATTCTCACACAATTTTATGTTTATATTATAACTTCGTTGTCCTTCTTTATATCTACTTTATTTATCGATTTTTTTGTAGTTAATGAGTATAGTACATAATTCATCAATATAAGAAGGGTTTCATATATCACACCACTGTTATGTCCATTTTTATAATCAAGGGTATAATTTATCACAATCTTTCTCATATAGATCTATCACGCATATGTTAAATGTTATTTTTTACATTAGGAGTAATACTATAATTGTCATCAATATTTGCATTTAGCTTAATTTTCATGAGAATCATCATCTCACTTGGTTGTCTCTTCTAAATTGTGAAATTTTATTAAAAATTCAAATTAATTTTTAAATATTTACCAATTAGGATTAGAGTCATGCCTTTGGGTCATGTTCCATTATATTTATGTATATTTTTATATTTTAATTATATTCTTAATTTTGAATATTTTGTCTTTGTTTAAAGCACTTACATCAATCTTAAATTTTATTATACTCCCATTATTTGATATGGATGCTTGATTAAGGCAACCATAAGATGTATAATCAGTTAGTTCCATTGAGCATAATCAGGCTAAATCTGACCTGGCTCTAATATGCCAATTAGTTGGGAATATTTTATGCTCAACTACTTTTTCTTACTTTTGTATTGATAGGTAAACATGTAGCTATCCCTATTGGAGATAAACATGGGTAGAGGAGTGATAGAACAACTAAGGAAGTTAAAGATGAATGCTATACTAGATGTTCTAATACTAATGGTACCAACTTCTCTTATAAACAAATAATTTATAAAGCTTGTATAATATTGTATAAAAATTGCTAAAAACTTATCTCCATGGGTATATAAGATTTCTCAAGATTATCTAAAGGTTATAGAATTTTGAAAGTAAGCTTATTTTCCTTAGTTCCTTTCCAAGCATCCATATAGAAGGAGGAAAATATGTCATTCTTGTCTAGATATCTGGAATTCTATTTATCTTTGGTATTTTTAGAAATTTAACTTCTTTTAGCTTAACTTTTCTTTTGACCCTTCCTCATAAAATATTCCTAGTCGAGATTTCATGCAACCTACATATCCTTAACTCATACCCCATCATTCTCTTCTTTAATCTTTGTGTTCAGTTAGTCCACTTGTACTCTTCTCTTGTTATCTCATTGGTTTGCATTGCATTTTTTTTTGTTGATTTTTCAAGAATAGAATGGATGAAAAAAAAGAATATGTAGAAAATTAATATTATATATCTTTTAACATTACATTGGTACTTCTCTCTCATACAAATCTAATTGATCTCTATCACTAACATTTACTTATTCAACATTTTCTAACTCTTATTTTTTCTACTATAGCCAAAATTGTTTTAATCTTAACATCCAAATATAACTTTTCCGATCCCATCTTCCCTATACCTCTTATCATTTTCATGTCATACTTCAAACCTTTCATCTAGCATTATTAACTTTCAAATTTAGTTCTCACAAGTTTGGTGATTATTTAGTTCCACAATTATGTTTCTTAGTATCTCTTTACTATTTGTATGCTTTGATTTCTAAATCCACAGTCTCCTTACATGATTCATCATTATTTTGGTTCATAACATATATTGTATCCAATTTATATATCTTGTATTAGAGGAAAAGCTTTCATTTTACACTACACTCCTATGTTTCTTCTAATGTTCATATTTTTATAACTTGCTTTTTTGTTTAGCAATATCTTTACATTGCCTAGTCACATACAGTCATAGAATCTAGTGAAATGCACAAAGTAGAATAAATGAATTATTCACTTAGGTGAAATCATCTGTGAATCACTTCAAACCTAGTTTATGTCAAGAATAAAAGAAAATATCCAATCCAAATTTCACCGTACAATAACAAAAATTGAATTGTATACTTATAGAAATTGAACAACTAGGATTCACAAACGTAACATAATTTCTATTCATTCAAAACCAAATCAAACATATAAAAAAGTCATGAATATTATATCTTTATGATCTTATCCTATTATTATTTTGTAATATTCTAACTTGAATACTTCTAGAGTTTCTTGGTAGCCATCCTCCCACTACATACCTGGGCAGGATATACAAGGAAGTATAGACAGAGTAGTTTGTACTGGTCAACATAAGTATTGTATCTAAATGTTGAGACATTCAATAGGTATAACAACATCACCTCCTAATAGCCACACTTATGACTCTAACTATTTAATGTAATGGTCCCGGGAAACTCAACCTATGCTTTGATACAACATTATCATGTTCAAATCCCATAAAATCTCTCTTAGACCATAGGATTTGGGTTTGAAGTGATCCATCTGACTAATAGAAAACTCACCTAACCCTTTTTATTTTATTTAACCTTACAAGATAATACACACAGATGATATTATTCTTATACAATCCATAAGAACTATTCTTATTAATCACTTGACAATTTGACATGTTCATTGCATGAAGCATATATTTAGAACTACTTTCCAAGAAAAGAAATTACATTTATCATTCACTTAATTAGTACACCCTTTCATCCCCATTGAAGGACCTAGAGTATTCATGGACCAAGACTGACTAATTCTACATTAAAACACTTCTAACACCCTTTCATGTAAGGACTCTTATTAATCTATTGCAATATCCATATTAAAATTTTATATAGTAGAGTGTGAAAGCTACTATCTCAATGAATGTAATTCACTCAAGTAGATAAGATAATACATTTCTTGTTTATTAAGTGGATTGCAACATAAATAAAAAAATTAAACGTTAAACTAAATGAGAAGTGGCGTAAAGTTCCATCATAGTAAAATGGTGAGAAGTAGTGAACCATACATTCCCGAATTTGGTTACTTCATTTAAGTATTCAAACAATAAATTATTGTGTATGACTTCTTCTCTCTTAGTTGTCTTATTAATGTCCTATTTGTCAAACCGTAAACCCTTATTAACCTTTAACGTACATTTTTTGTTGAATAGTGTTCTTTCACCAAATTTATGTAAAAATAACATTTATTTTTCATTTGATTGATTGGAATGGCATATACCAATTATCTTTAACTACACATAATTTGGCTAGAAAATCCTAGTCTGGCATAAACTAGAGAGGGTTAAAATGATGAAATTATGGTAAATAAATTAAATTGTGTTGACTTTGAATAAATGATTTTAGGTTAGTAATAGGCTTTAGAATAGACTTCAAATCTATAGAACTTTACAAATATTTATTTGAAGGTCAGATACTCAAAATATGCCAAATTATTGTTCTAAGAAAAAACAAGTAAAGTAAAGCATCATTTATGGACCCTTTTCCAATATCGCCAAGAACCTAAAATGCCCTTATACGACTAATTCATCCTAAAAGACCTCAAAACTAACTATTCTTCTCTGAAATTTTGTGTTTGAAGGTAGAGGTGAGTTTGAGTGGATTTTGACCTAAAGTTGATCTAGTTCATCCACAAGTTCAAGTTGAATCCAACAAGTTATTTGCATCTCTTCTCATTTCTTTCAAGTTTGATTAGATCTATTGATGTGGCTGAAATATTTCTGAAGGTGCAAAGTTCCCCATTCTTTCACCTAGGAAGGATTCCAAGACAAGAATTTGTTTTAGTGATTTTCAACATTATAGAAGTTTGGTTGATCTTTTTTGAAAGTCTTTGAGGTATTTTACCTTCTTATTATAGTAAAAGTGAGTGGATTTAGACCCATTTAGATATTTACATATGCACTCAATTTTAGCTATTTGACACTATATATGTCATATCTTCGAGATCTTGATTGATTGTAGTAAAATGGGGATTTTATCATGAGATTTGGGATTCATGCTTATTTTATAGAAATCTATTTTTGTAAAACTTGTTTAAACGTATTTTTTGTGTTATGGAATCATTGTTGATAGAATCTAATGTTTTTGTTTGTTTTACTCTACATTGATGGGTTTGGCCATTCAAGATTAAAATGGCTCAAAACTTCATGCTACGAGATGAAATTTTATACACTAACCTCAAATGACTTATATGATAGGAAATGTCTATTTTTCATTTGTATATATATATATATAATTTGTTAAAAGTCAACTTAGCCTATATTTGCCAAGTTTTTAGTGGAATGAACTCAAAGTGATATATATTTGAACCATGATTTCAAAGATCTAAATCCAAAATGTGAATAACTTGATTCTATTTTTCTTATTCATTTTGTTTATCTCAATGAGTCCCAATATGGATTTTAAGGTATATATGATCTAAATATGTGCTAAATTTTACTGAGTGAATGATATCAATTGTAAAATATGTGTGCCTGATTATATCAGCTTAAAACACAATATACTCCAGAGGTACCAATGTATAATGGTTTTACCTAAATCTTCACTAGTGAAAAACATACTAGACTTTGCTATTAGATAGTTTTATTCCTTGCAGATGTCAATCTATGATAATAATATGTATAGCCTCTTACACTATTATTTATTTGATGATTGGTTTAGATAGTTCAAGTTATTTATAGTTTTATATACTAGGAGTTCAGTTCAACACAATTAGATCAGATCAATAACATTTAATATGAAAGCTCATTAGTATCGTTCTAACACATCATTTTAGTAAATTCATATATGTACAAATTATTAATTTCAAGTGAAATATAGTGTTGAAATCTAAAGTTTAGTTGTATTCATTTTCAAAATACTAGAAAATATATAATTATTAAGTATTGTTTTTCAGTAGTTAAGTATAGTGTAGAATAAAGAAAGTAAAATTAATGATTGCATTACAGGTTATAGCTAAGAAAAATTTAGTAAATCATTATTTACTGAAACAAAATAATCAATTAGACTTTTTGATTCCCTAATAGTACCATAGCTTTCTTGCTGAAGTATGCCACACAATGAAGTAAATTTCTTACCCACTAGAAGTGTCCATGACAGGAAGCCTAAGTGTGATGGTGGGGGGCTAGGGGTTAATACTAGTGTGGATGACCTTTTGATTTACAATATGGGTATCCAATAGTAACTGGATATAATATTGGTATCCAGTTCAATTTCTACTCAATGAGTCAGTCTTATGGAACCACTGATGTAGGAAATTTAAGCCATAGTGATTTGACTCTTCACCTGAATACATAGGTTCAGAGGGGATACTAGTTTATCAAACTATCTAATGTAGCCTCAAAGGCCAAATGCGACGAGATTTTTTGCAAATAAGGAAGCTAGTTAGCATACTTGATTCAATTCCAAGTATTGTATGGTGAGATTGTGTATTATTATGATTCTTTAAAATGTTAAATATGCTTCATTTGAGTTTAGTGCATTAATAAAATAATTAATAAATAATAGGTTATAGTTAAAAATATTTTTAATTATTTATATTAAGTAATCAAATTCAAAAAATGTATTATATACTTATTATAATTGTTTAGTAGGATGATAACTTTTAAAACATTGATCGATTAGTTAAGTATTTTAGTAACTTATGTATTTTTATTTAAATTACAATCCACTTAATCAAGAATATCTATATTATCTTGTCTACTTGGGTGAATTTCCATTCATTGATCTAGTAGCTCAAAAATTCTACTTAACAAATTTTTACGTAACATTGTTGATATAGTGATAGTAATAAATTTAGAAGATTCCTTCCATTGAAAGATTTTAGTAGTATTTTAAGGTAGAATTAGTCAGTCTTGGTCCATGTGTACTCTAACTCGTTCAGTGTAAGGAGAAATGTTGTACTACTCAAGTGAATGAGAATTCTAATTTCTTTTCTTGTAAGACAATTTAGAATATATACTTCATCTATTGAATGTATGGAACAGTCAAGTGACAGATGAGAATAGTTCTTGTGGATTGTAAATGTGAAAATATCTTTATATTTCTATTTTATCTTGTCAAGAAAACAACAAAAATGGTTCATTCAAGTTTTGTATTAGCCAAATTGATCACCTTAAAGCCCAATTTTATGGCCTTGGAGAGTTTATCGAATTTGGGCCTTGAGAAATATATATATATATATAGAATATTGGTATAAAGTTGATACTACAATGAAAGACATCTCGCGGAAGAACATAGTTGTGATTTATATGCATTTATACTAAGTTTGCCAATTTCATATTATGCTTTGGTTTGGAAGTTCTAAAATAATATGACCACTTTTGTTGATAATTATTCATCTAGGTGAATAAGTTTATTATTATAAGTTTCTATATCAGTGTGGGGAGTTGTAGAGGGGTTTTGAGATCAATCTAACCAGATAATATATAACTAACCAGAAGAAGAAGAAGGCTATCACTAAGCAATATACTTATCTTGACCCTAAGGTGTGGAAAAGTTTCTTGCTTCTAGACAATCAAATGAGTTCCAGTATGAAATATTATAATGTACATTTATGAAGTGTATCTTCGGTGGCCAAGACATAGACTCCCCAATGAAGTACCCAGGTTTGAAAGCCATGTTATGTATCTCAAAAATGAGTATTACTCATCCATGCAAACTAACCTACTATGTGATTCAGTTTACCCCTCTAGTGTGTAGGTTTTCAGGGGTTATACGGCTGGGGTGAGATCACCGAAGTGACTCTTCCTTGAGAGTGGTTCTCACCTTATCCAAATTTTCTTTCTATTTGTAAGATTCTCGTCTTCTTACAATGCAACATATAGTTTCAATTGATGAGACTATTGATGAGGCTAAAAAGGAAAGGCATACAATGAATGTGCACAACCATCGATTGGACCCTAGTGGTTATGCTTTATGTTATCAAAACAAGGAAAAATTGAACTTGTTTGGAAAAGAATCAAGAACATCTCCAAATTCACATCCACCCCAACACGAGGAGTGGATTGATGTTAGAATTCACAACCAGATCCTACTAAGGTGGCAGAAAAATGGTGGACTTCAACCATCTCAGCGCATGCTTCTAATTGTTAGGTTTATTAAATATTTGTATTGATCACGATTAGAAGGATCTCTATGAGAAAAAAAAGGGAGGAAATATCATCCCTAAGGGCAAAGGGATAAACTGACAATTGCTCTTGATATTCAAGAGCGTCCTAGAGGTGCTAGTGCATATGATTTGGTGTGGGGATGAAATCATATTTTTGGCTCATCCAAATGACCAAGTAGATCAGCTAAAAGTTGACATGTCATAGGGAAGTAGATGAGCTAATACAAGAAAGAAAAAATGAAGCTATGAATAGATTTCATCTGTCGCAACCTTCTTAGGATGCATAAGTCTTTTGTTTCTCATATCATGAAGTACAAATAGGTACTAGAGGCATTGAAGGTATTGGGAGTACTACTTTGGAGATGCCAAGTCAACTTGACGTTTCATAGTGATATAATATTATGTCTATTCAATATATATGCTTTGTTATTTCTGTAATACCATTCAAATAATTTTTGGGTTGGTAAGGAATGACATCTTGTAGTTGGCGAACTTGAATTCAATATCATGACACACTGAGAGATTTTTCCCTACCTTCGTGGGACACTATGTTGCACTCAAATGCATGGCAACGTCATCTATGCATCTTTCCAACTTGTCCATAATGGAATGGAAGACACACAACCGTTGATAGCTTACCATGAGCATAATACATAGGATAAGCCAAAGGTCATGTGGTGGGGTGGACCAAAAACACGGTTATCTATAGGATAGATTGACAAACTATATTACATGTGTATTTGTGAGTATTTTCTATTTTTCTATATATGTTGGTAATTTATATGAGAATATCAACAAATCAAAAAATCTATAAAGACTCGTTCATGTCTTCCTCTAAAGTTGTATGTACCTGCTTCGATTTTGTAGGATGTATATGACTTGCTAGGGAATAAGTGTAAGACCTTATGTCAGTGGTTAGAGAATAAACAACTAGGGTTGAATATTGTGATACATATGCTCGAGACGCCACAAAACAAGATGTTGAATGGACATATTAATAGCAATTTTCTTATGATTAGTTAATACCTATGTAATAGAAGCATGGATACAATAAGATCTTATCAATGCAATAAGTCTATCTGTATATATATATATATATATATATATATATATATATATATATATATATATATATATATATATATATATATATATATATATATATATATATATATATATATCTTTAAATATTTTTCATATAGTAAACTGATATATTTGTTCTTACATCTACTTATATGTTGAGATTCTGCCATTTCAAATAAGTAGTGTGGCATTATAAGTAACTATATTGAATAGCAATGTGGATTATTTTCTACTTCATCTAATTATTTTATTAGTACAGAAAAGAATCTGACTTTAGATCCTTTCAATGTCGACTAAGGTTCCATTGTTCAATTCTACTTTTTAGCTTGTAATTTTAGCTTATGAATTACCTTCATTGTACGTCTTACTATTTACTAAGTAACAGACATTTGAACTATCGGTAATCTCCCTGAGCATATTCACTGTATTATCTTGAACCCGCAAATAGTAAAAGTGTGGAGGAACACAAATTAAAATTTTAATTATAGAGTAAGTATAAGTATTTATCCGACAATAGATCTATTAATAGCTACTCAGTCAAGTACATGATTTCTTAAAGTTATAAGGGTATAAAAGCATTCTGTCAAGACAGAGGAGTTGTAAATAAACAAAAGAAAGCATCACATTTGGAGAGTATTAAGGTATATTTATGGCTTAGAATTTATTATCGATCTATTAATTCATTTTTATTTATTAGCCTTTCATGTAACTTCGACTTTTTAGTGCCCTTTAAAAAGTAATGGGTAGGGTGTAGGTATTATGTGACGAAGCATATGGATGTCATTGCCCGAAAAACGTCACAAAAACTAAAAAGATCGAAAAGATATTTGACACCTATTCTTAAAACACATCATATATTATACTAAAAATTGACTATTTTATCATACAATTTTCACGTAATTATATTAGAAAAAGGGTTTACAATATTAATTCTACAACCATTTTACATTGAAAAATGTATAAAAACATTGTGGTACATAATTTATACAACCACGAGATGTATTCCAAACACAAATAACATAGAAATAAAGCACAAGAGCAAAAAAAAATTCATCGGGGGTCCATCTTTAACCGATATTGAGTTATTGATCTATAACAGATATATTTTTATATTTTTACGATGTAAATTTAAACACGAAATAAAGAAATATACTTTGAGTAAGAAAAGAAAACGTGCTAACATAAAATATGGGACTGTTACATTATATATCCATTATTTAGTTGTTGACATCAGTATTATAGGAGGCCTCCTATAGAAAAATTATAGGACGCCAATTAGTATTTGACACTTGGCCACTCTCTCTCCCACCATCTTAGAGCCGGAAAAAAATGAAGAGTCACCTACGTGAGACTTCCTACAGATATATGCCACACGCCAGCAAATAAGTAATTTTGTGGGGCATGAATATTTTACCCGATTAGCAACACAATATCAACCGCAAAATAAATTGTTATCTCTTAATTTGATTTGTAATGTTTATCGGTGAGCCAATACTCTGGTGTGGTAAGATGGATTACCGTAAGCTTTTTGTTCGGTGAGAAAAAATTGTCTTCGACACTACTCAACACCAAAAAACAATACAAAATCAAAGCAGTGAATGATCTTGTGTTTGGTAACAACGATTATGAGCGATTTCAACCTGTCCGACCTTGTCCCATCATTGCCTGGATAATTACACACTTTCCCAAACGGATATATATCAGAAACATTTTTTCTTATTCATTACAACAACTAATTATGTATTGCATTATGTATTTTTATATTTGGAAAAGAACAATGTTGAAATAATTCAAGAAGTACGGACACATATTCTTTTTATGTAAAAGAGTACACATAGTATGATATAATTAAATGTATATGAGTATGTGTACATTTTTTTCAGGCAGAATCATACCATGTCCTTAGACATATCTAAAAACTTGTTAGGTTACCATACCACAAAGAATCTCGATATATATAAAATTTATATTTATCATATATAATTGTAATTTTTTTCTTATACTTATGTACATGTGAGGTATTATAATCGGACTACACACCAATATAGAGAAAAAAATTATTACCGTATCTAACTACAATATTTTATGTAATATTTTTATTATCATATCCAAATATAATATTTTTTTCTACACATACATACATGCGAGGAATCATCCAAGTGTACATTTTTATCTACGCATACCTACATGTGAGGTACCAAATTAAATTATATAATAATATATGTAACTGAAAAATTCATTTTCCATATCTAATTGCAACATTTTTCTATATACACATACATGTGAGATATCATAATCGAACGACATGTCAATGTATAAATAATTATTTGGGTACAATATTCAACATTATTATTTTATGTAATAATTTTATTTACACAATCTATCTGTAACATTTTTTCTATACACATGTCCACGTGAGGTATCCTAGTTGAACTACGTAACAATGTACAAATAAAATTGTTATTTGACGCATCTAACCGCTGTAATATTTTTATATAACATTTTTATTTAGTGTATTTATTGTAACAATTTTTTTATGTACATATGTACATGTGACATATCATAGTCGTATTATATGATACTGTAAAAAATCATTTTCTATTTACCATATCTGATTGTAATATTTTTATATAACATTTTCATTTATCTTATCTAATTTTAATATTTTTTCTATAGATAGTACATTTAAGGTATCATAATTGAACTGATTATATGTACATAAAAAAAATTTATTTACATATCTAATATAATATTTTTATGTAACATTTTCATTTACATGGTAAGTAACATTTAATTTTTCCCTCTATACATACGTACACGTGAGTTATAAAAAATCGAATGAAATAACAATATACAATTGTGTCAAACTGTAATAACAATACATATATAAATTTTTCCACGTCCTATCATAAAAAGTTTTTATACATTGGTATGTAGTTCTAATATATGATACCTCACTTGTACAGAAGTATAAGAAAAAAAATTCAACTAGATATAGTAAATAAAAATTTTATACATAGCCAGATTCAATATGGAATGAAAACCCAACAAGTAATTAGATATCTATAAGAAAGCAACATGATTATGAATAAACAAATACCCAGATATACTTATATTCATTTAGTTATATCATATTTTACTCATTTACATAAAAAATATTTATGCACATGTTTTTATACAGACATTGTACTTTATCTTACCACAAAATACATAGCAAAGAACATAATTCGTTGTGGTAAAGAATAAGAAAAGAATATATTGATACAAGAAGTCGATTAAATTGCAGTGCAAATTGGTGGTAGGTATTGATGTTCCACACAAATTTTTTACCCGCAAAATTACGTATGGAATATTTCAACAATGAGCTCTTTTGTACCTTCTCTCTTTATAATGGTGGGGAAAGGATTGGTAGGTGTCAAATTGTAATTGGTGTCTTATAATTTTTCTATAGGAGGCCTCTTATAGTATCGGGGTCCGTTGGCCATGTTGAACACATTTCGATAACACATATCCATATAAATAGCCGTACAAAATTTGTAATGATCGAAACAAAGTTATATATAGTACAAAACGAATTGAACTTATTATATAGCCGTAATCAGTCTTTTCTGTGTGTGTGTCTCAATTCGCATTATATTAAACAGTGCACGTATATAACAATAATCCGATTGTGAATGTGCGAGGCAATGACAAGAAGTAAAATAGTTAGGAGCTTTCCGTTTGCTTAAGGGAGTGTAGGGGTTTTACGGTATTTTTGAGAACTGATAGCGTTGTACGGGATTTCAGAACAAGCGAGGGGCTATCTGGGAAAAACTGTTTATGATGTCCGGCGACCGTGTATGCTTGATCGATAACGTCTCCCTATAAATTGGTGGTTTCTTTTGCCCCAATACTACTTCGAAGTCTTTCCTTCCTTGGCCTTCCCCTCGCTAGTCGCTACTCCCACCATCACCGTTCACAGTTCACACATCTCGGAAGTTCAGCCATGTCCGATCTGGTTCCGATTGTTCAGATAGCTCGCATACTGGCAGGCTACAGACTCAATTCCGCCCCCATCGCCCCAACACTGCAACACTACAGACGGGACTCGTTGCAGGTCGTGAGAACATCCATGTCATGACCTCGGGCGAGCAAATCATGCTTTTCGATTACCTGTACCACGTCCAGAATCTAATCCACTACCTCCGTGACCAGCCTGAGGGCCAGATTTCCCCAACCCGCATCATTGTCAACTGGGCCGAGGAGCTCGGGATCGTCGTCCACAACGCCCATTCCCTCGTCGAAGCCAACCAGAAGTACGATTACGAGGCCGAGGCCGAGGAACACGGTGTCGTCGTCCACAACAACAACAGCACTATCGGCCCTGTAGCTGCGATGCGTTGGGGCAACGACAACAGCAGTTACGCTGCAGCGGACCTGGGCAGCAGGCTCGTCATCAGCTGGGAAAGCTGCCTCTCGTTGCTCGCCTCCCAGCCCCCTCGCTCCGTCGTCTTACCCACCTTCTGCTGTGCTGTCGCGCAAACTCCGGGCAACCCGCTCGTCGATATCCCCCTGGGCCTCTAGGGGCACGGTCATCCTTTGAGCTGGTTCATTAGGAGCAGCCCCGACGGACTCCAGCACCTCGAGGTTTGGCTGGCCCGCCATCAGGGTTTCGAGGATCGCATCGAGGGACGGGGGTCCATCATCCGCGGCTGGACCCCGCAGGTGCTCATCGACAGCGACCCGTCCGGCGACGGCATCCTCACCCACTGCCGGTGGAATTCGGCCGTCGAGGCCCGAGGGTGTGGCAGCCGGGGTGCCGCTCGTCACTTGGCCCCAGTTCGCCGAGAAGTTTCTGAACGAGAGGTTCCATGTCGACCTCCTGCACGTCGCCTTGCCCGTCGGGGTGAAGGCTCCTTTCAACTTCAGCAGTAGCAGGGCCGAGGCATACCGTGATAAAGCACAGACTAGGAAGGTCGTCAAGGAGGTGATGGCGCCTGGGGAGGAGGTCAACGATCGCAGGAGAAGGGCCAACAAAGCGGTGGCGGAGGACAGGGCTATGTCACCGGGAGGATCCTCGGATGGGGCTGTGGATGATCTCATCCGCTACACCGCTGGCGTCGCCGCTGCTGGCAGCGGTGGAATTTGCCATGAATAGACGACTGAAATGAACTGAAGGAGTTTTATATATAAGGAAAAATGCATGCGACTGGCCACTGGCCAGCTAATTAGGGGGAACTTTGCGCTCGAGACAGACATGCACTAAATAATTGACGGTAATTTGGGTAGCAGATAGCTACAATTGCCGTTTTACAACTATGGGTATTTAAGACAGTATCATGATATATAATAGACGGTGACTTGGTTATATATAGTAACCTATCAGTAAACAGCAATCAATCATTGGGTGGTAACCTGGGCTGAGGCGAATGTATCGTTCATCGTCTAATCACTTGGTTGATATATGCAGTTACATTATATACATTTGTAGTCCCACGGACAAGGCTTACAAGATTCCAGAACAAACTATATGGACTGTTTTTTATCTTTGCGGACGACAAAGTAAAGCAATACAAAAAGAAGACAACAACACTAGATAAGCAATTACAAGATTGTATTATACTGATTGAAACAATGTCTAAACGGAGTATAAGTCGGTACATCAACGGATCCTATTTATATATTTCTGCCGAATAGAAAAATATGAAAATGCATATTATCTTAACTCCGCAAAATATTATACACTTAAGGGCTAGTTTGGTTGCAAGTAACTTTAACCCGTAGTGCGACTTTAAACATAGGAATTTGAAAATAACAAGTTGGAACAGAATTACATTTAATTTGGTTGCAAACAGATCAACAGAGTTGGTTTCGTATGATTTCATTTGGTATTGTATTGTTGTTGCATGTCCAAAGCATACAACGTACAACTTGTACGGCTGGTTGGTAGGTCGCTGTGTTGGAAGTTGACGGAAAACCAACTGTGCAGTGATCAGGCGCAGTCCGTTTTCCAGACATTTATGCACATCCAGTGAAGATTGCATAGTTCGAATTTCCATTGCGAGTTGCATCTACAAGAAACCAAACTGACGAGTTGCAAACCGCTGTGTAGTTGCAACTGATCCAGTTTATTTTCGGTACAACCAAACCGGCCTTTAGATGAAGTTTCCTCAGTACCTTTTAAAATGCCTGTTCGATTGAGTGTCGTATACAAGATGCGACTTCACAAATAAATTCACAGTTTGCAGTACCAACTACATTCAACCAAACTAACCTTTATTAACTTGTATTGTAATTGTTGTGAAACGGTGCATCAATATCCATAGCACAATCAAAGAGTATATAAACTTTCCCTCATCCGTTTTCATTTATATTAGGTCACTGTAAAGTTTACACTGAGTAAAGATGCATGCAGCCAGCCTCGACATGTCGGGGGGGGGGGGGGGGGGGGGGGGTGTTGGGGCTGAACCTTCTGCAATGATGATGATTAATAATGACGAATTAGCATAAACCTACGTGAAGAGCACAGGGTGGATTGAAAGATAATCCGTTATGGAAAAACGTTATTCAATAGGAAGAAGTTTTTCTACAAGGCTAGTAAAACAGAACGACGAGTGTATCCAAATAGTAATACTAACAACATAACTGCCTAAAGATAAAAATGGTTCTCTTGTATCAAATCCCTCAAGAGAGTGTACATATATCTCATGGCGGAGTTAGGTTTAGTGTGAATGTGATGCGAATATATGAGATTAATCTCTCAATATATATTATAGTATATGTAAATATATGATCAGTGATGTATATAGTTTATATATATATATATATATATATATATATATATATATATATATATATAGTCAGGCTAGAATACACTTTAGTGTACGGATCGCACGAATACACTCAAGTGTGTTTGCATATCACGACTATTTTTTACAAAATATAAACCGTTGATCCTCACCGTCATACTATAACTAGGCTACATACAAATTTTGAGCCCATTTGGATGAGTGTAAGTCACTCATCCAAGGGAAACAAAATCGACGCGTGAAACTAATTTGAAATGCATAATTTTTGCGGTCTTCATAACATGAGCTATACATGCCCAAATGAGCTCAAATTTTGCCTACGAGTTGTTCACGAGATGTTTAAGAAGATCAATGGATTAGATTTAAAAAAAAATATTGCATCATAAAAAACTACTTGAGTGTATTCCGCTCCGGATACACTCGAGTGTATTCTAGCCTGACTATATATATATATATATATATATATAGTCAGGCTAGAATACACTCGAGTGTATCCGGAGCGGAATACACTCAAGTAGTTTTTTATGATGCAATATTTTTTTTTTAAATCTAATCCATTGATCTTCTTAAACATCTCGTGAACAACTCGTACGCAAAATTTGAGCTCATTTGGGCATGTATAGCTCATGTTATGAAGACCGCAAAAATTATGCATTTCAAATTAGTTTCACGCGTCGATTTTTTTTCCCTTTGATGAGTGACTTACACTCATCCAAATGGGCTCAAAATTTGTATGTAGCCTAGTTATAGTATGACGGTGAAGATCAATGGTTTATATTTTGCAAAAAATAGTCTTGATATGCAAACACACTTGAGTGTATTCGTGTGATCCGTACACTCGAGTGTATTCTAGCCTGACTCTCTCTCTCTCTCTCTCTATCTCTCTCTCTCTCTCTCTATATATATATATATATATATATATAGCAAATACATGTTCTTTGTATGAGACATAAATTAGTACCTAGCTGATTTTATCATAAAACTATATAATGATAATAATACAATCTATAAATGAACTGATTTAAATGATATTCAATTTTACATATGTTTCTCTTCTTGTTTTACAGTTTATGTTGAGATTGTTGACCTAGAGGTTATACATTACCTATATTTTGATAATGACTTAACCATTCCACTCACATGTATCTAATATGTGTGTTTAAGATTGTTTGCAGGCATTAGGTACATGAAAAGGATCAAATATACAAAACCCTAGAATAGGTCAAGTTCAAGTCAAAATGGCTACAAGTGTGCATTTTGGGTTTTCTATGTAAATGACCTTAGAACATCTATGTAATCACTTGTAATGATGAATTGACTTGTAACTTAGAAGAGAAAAATGTTTGGGACAAAATTCACCAAGTGCTAATCACTATAAATGCAAATTAGAAAATGGATTACAGGCACTTGGTCGGTCGAGTTTCCCAGGCTTGAAACTCGACCGATCAGTCCTTAGTCGATTTTCTGAAGATTGCATCGGTCGAGTTGTGCTTGCACAGAACTCGACCGATCAGGTAACAGGCCATTTCTGGTTTAAATGGTCGGTCGAGTTTTGTCAGGACAAACTCGACTGATCATTTGAATATCGGCTTTGTCTTTTACCTGGTCGGTCGAGTTACCCCCATTGAAACTCGACCGATTGCACTGTATGGAATTTGCATAGAAAGTGATGTGACCATTGGTGAAGCGTTTTGGGCAAAAATAGAGTCATTTTCTTGAACAAAAAATGGCTATTTTTGTATCCAAGTGTCCCACAACTTAAAGGGCCACCCTCAACTATAAATAGAACCCCTTGGAGTTCATTCCAAGCTGCTCTTCCATTGCAAACTTGGTTCTAGCATAGTTGAGAGTGTTCCAAGCCCTTGAGCCCCTTTCTCTCTCTACCTTCAAGATAAATTCGTGAGTTATGAGTGAGTTAGGTCCATATGTATGAGAGCTATCCCCTGTATGATGTAAAACTCTCCTCTCTCTCTTCCTACCTCCATTTCTCTATGAAGATTGATTGAAGCTGCTCCTCCAAGTGAAAGAGAGGTTGCTACTGTTCTTCTCCAAGTGAAGGCGAAGATGATGGCTGATCTTTAAGAGTGAAGATAGCTTTCTGCTCCAGATCCCTTGGTGAAGGTGAAACGTAGAGAAGCTCTCCAAGAGAAGGAGAGGTGCAAGGCAAAGCTCAAGCAAGATAGGTAAATCCTGCAAGGCTGAAGACTAAGGTAAGATTGGGTAAGTCCTTTGAAGAAGGTTGAAGAATCTTGCTAGTGGGTAAGTCCTTGGTGAGGTAGAAGATCTTGGCTTGAGATTTTAAGTCCTTGGTTGTGTGGTTTATGTATCTTGTAATCTTATTGTGATATATAAGAGGACCAAGTTGCAAATCCTAGAGTCTAACCAACTCTAGGTAGTGGAATGACATCGATCCTAAGTTTAGGACGTGGAACCACTCTAACCACCTGTCCAAGTGCTTGTAATTCATTATCTCTTATCCTTGCTTTGTATGCTAGATTAGGACATCAAAATTGCTGCTTGAATTAGTCTCTGCACTAAGGTTAAATTGGTGGTCTAATTGTTTTTGTGAAGTTTGTGTAGCTCTATTCACCCCCTCTAGAGCCCATTGATCCAACAAGTGGTATCAGAGTGGGTCTTCTCCAAGCTACTTCAACAAGTAGGAGAAGATGGGCGATTCAACTCTAGCGTCCCTCAACCTTGAAGGAAGCTTCTCCATGAGACCTCCGGTCTTCGACGGCACAAACTTTCTATATTGAAAGAGGAGAATGCAATTCTACCTCCAAGGTGTGAGCTATGAAATGTGGAAGATTTTCCATCTCAAATATGAGGATCCAAAAGAGGACATAACCACATGGACGGAAGCGGAGATGAAGCGTGCTCAACTCAACGCCAAAGCTGTGAGCATCATCTACGTCGCACTTACTCCATCCAAGTTCAACCGGATCTCTTCTTGGGACACGGTGCATGAGATATGACACAAATTATGTGTCACCTATGAAGGAACCAAGCAAGTGAAGGAGGCCAAAGTCTACATGCTTGGTGGTCTTCTAGAGAACTTCAAGATGGGTAAGAATGAGAGAGTGGCTGATATGTACACTTGGTTAAATGTCATCTTGAACAGCTTGGCAGCTCTTGGGAGTGTTATGGATAGAGGTATTATAAATGTCAAGATCTTGAGATCTCTTCCTAAGAGATGGGAGCCTAAGGTTACTTCAATTGAAGAAGTGTACAAGCTAAGTGAGTTGTCAACTGAGGAGCTGGTTGGTAACCTCCAAGCCCATGAACCTAGGCTTGACAAGCAAGAAGAGGAAGAGAAAAGAGAAGAAAAGGAGTCTAGAGAAGGTAAAGGACACAGCCTTCAAAGCACAAGTTGAAGAAATGGTCCGACAACAACAACTTGCCTTGAAGTCTCCCAGCCCTTCCTCAAGTGAAGATGAAGGTTCCAATGAGCATGAAGCAAATTACTCAAAAGGAAAGCACTTCAAGAGCAAGCCCTCTTCCTCAACTCCAAGATGCTATGAGTGTGGTAAAAAAGCCCACTACAAGAGTGACTGCCCAAAGGTGAAAAAGAGTCATCACAAGAGCAGCCACAAGAAAGATGACAAGTACAAGAGAGAAGCCAAGTACAAGAGGAAAGATAAGAAGGAAAGAATATTCAAAGATGCAGCTCATGCGGCATGAGAGGAGTCTTCTTCAAGCTCCTCAAGCTCCGAAGATGAAGAATGCCACATAGCTCTCATGGCATCTACTAGTGAAGATGTATGTGAGGTAAGTGAGGTAAGCAAGGTAAGTGAAGTTAATTTGCTTGAGTTGCCTAAAGAATCTATCATTGATATGCTTAATGAATGCCAATCATCTTTTTCTAAATGTAAGGCTAAGAGGAAAAGATTAGGCAAGATAGTTGATGATCTTTATGCCAAAATTGATATTCTTGATAAAAATGAAAAACTGCATCTTGATAGCATAGATTCCTTGCAAGGGAAATTTTTTTGACCTTGAACTCCAATACAATGGAGTAGAGATCGAGAATGGTGTATATCTTAAAAATATTGAAAATCTTAAGATAGAACACCAAAATTGCCTAGATGAGCTTGATACTCTTAAAACTGAAAATGTGGAACTCAAACTCATTGATGATGCTAGGAGAGATGAAGTTTATGCTTATCAAAGGGAAATTGTTGTGCTTAAATCTGAAAATGCCAAGTTGCTTGCTCAAGTTAGTGATTTTTCTTCTAGGCATGTTTTGCCAAGAAATGAAGTTTCTAGCTTAACTTTAGAAAAAGATTCTCTTCTTACTAAAGCCCTCTGTCTTGAGGCCGACCTTTTGCATGCTAGAGAAGATCTTTCTAGTCTTTCTACTACTGTTATAAATCTTAGTGATGATAATGCCAAGTTAAGATCTACTTTGCAAAGGTTTCTCTCGAGAAAGAAATCCCTCAATGATGTCCTAGAACACTCTACCAAACATGTTAGTACTAGTGGTTTGGTATATGATGGGACTGCTCCCAAAGGTAAGAAGAAAAGCAAGAACAAGGGTAAGAAGAAGAGTGTGGAACCTCCCATTTTCCATGGAGAGACTTTTGGCTCTAAGAACCATATGGTTTGTGTGAATTGCAAATGTGATGATCACTATTCTACTTATTGTCCTTACAAGCCCAAGGGGACCAACCCAAAGATGAAATGGGTCCCCAAGCTAACCCTGGATCCTAAAGTTTAAGTTGGGTTCTGACATCCTTCTTTCTTGCAGGTTAACAAGAGATGGATTGTTGATAGTGGCTGCTCTAAGCATATGACTGGAGAAATCAACCATTTCAACAAGTTTGTGAAAAAGACAGGAGGATCGGTAACCTTCGGGAGTAACAAGAAGGGTAAGATTATAGGTGAGGGTGATGTAGGAAATGAACTATGTATTAAAAATGTGTTTCTTGTTGATGGCCTACATCACAATTTAATTAGTGTTAGTCAACTTTGTGATAATGGATATCTTGTGTTATTTACTTCCTTAGAATGCTTGCTTCTAGATTCCCTCTCCTACAATGTTATATATAAGGGAACTAGAAATGGTAATCTTTATGTTATTGTTCTTGATGCTCTTAAGACCATACTAAATAAATGCTTGGTTGTGGATAAAATGATCTTTCTCTTTGGCATCGTCATTTGGGTCATGTGAATTTGTATCAAATGAAGAAGTTGAACAAAAAGGATTTGGTTCGAGGACTTCCCAAATTGGATTTTGATAAAGATGAGGAATGCCAACCTTGTACACAAGGGAAACAAACCAAATCCTCCTTCAAATCCAAAGGAGTCGTGAGTACCAAGAGATTTCTTGAACTTCTTCATATTAATCTATTCAGAACAATGAGAACGTAAACACTTCGTGGTTCCAAGTATTGTCTTGTTATTGTCGATGATTTCTCTCGATATACTTGGACTTTCTTTCTCGTTTCTAAAAGCGATACACTTGATGTTTTCTCGAGCTTTTGCAAATGGGTTGAAAATGAAACTTCTTGCCGAATCATTTCTATCCGTAGTGATCATGGGGGAGAGTTTGAAAATGATCTTTTTGAGCGTTTTTGTGAAAAATCCGGTTATTCGCACAATTTCTCTTCTCCTCGTACACCTCAACAAAATGGGGTTGTAGAGAGGAAGAACAGGTCACTACAAGAGATGGCTAGGACCATGCTTCTTGAGTATGAAACTCTTAAGAAGTTTTGGGCTGAAGCTGTTAGCACGTCATGCTTTGTGCAAAACCGAGTTTTCACACATCCATCTTTTAAGAAAACCCCCTATGAACTATGGCGTGGTAGAAAGTCATATATTGATTTCTTTCATATTTTCGGATGTCCTTGTTTTGTTTTAAACACGAAGGATTCTCTCGACAAGTTTGATCCGAAATCGTATAAGGCTTTCTTCCTAGGCTATAGCACTACTAGCAGGGCATATAGAGTATTCAACATTGAATTGTCTAAAATTGAAGAATCTATCAATGTTAAGTTTATTGAAACTAACCCTGTTGTTGGCAAGCATGTTGGTGATGATGATGTTGCAGATGAGTTAATTCCTATTCTAAAAGACCTCAACATCAAGAACAAAGGTAAACAAGTGATAGAAGAAGAAGAAGATCAAGAAAAGAAGGATCCCACTCCCCGCTTTGCAAAGAATCACCCCAAGGAGTTGATCATTGGCAACCCGTTCGAGAGAGTGAGGACACGAGCTTCTCACAACAAAGAACAAGCAGACAGTGCCTTCATCTCCCAACTAGAGCCAAAGAACATTAAAGAAGCCCTTGGTGACGATGAGTGGATCCTTGCCATGCAAGAAGAGCTAGAGCAATTCGAGAAGAATCGTGTGTTGACCTTAGTGCCAAAACCAAGTGATAGAAAAATCATTGGAACTAAATGGGTCTACCGCAACAAGCTAGATGAGTATGGAAAAGTGGTAAGAAACAAAGCAAGGTTAGTAGCACAAGGATACAACCAACAGGAAGGTATTGATTTTGATGGAACTTATGCTCCTGTTTCTAGATTAGAATCTATTCGTATGTTACTTGCCTTTGCTAGCTATAAAAATTTCTTGCTATATCAAATGGATGTTAAAAGTGCATTTTTGAATGGTACAATCGAGGAGGAAGTATTTGTTGCTCAACCTCTGGGCTTTGAAAATGACAAGTTACCCAATCATGTTTATTTGTTGCAAAAAGCTCTCTATGGACTCAAACAAGCACCTTGAGCTTGGTATGAGAAATTAAAGAACTTTTTGTTAGATAATGGGTATGTCATGGGCAAAGTTGATTCTACCTTGTTTCTAAAACACACTTCTAACCATTTTTTTATAATTCAAATATATGTTGATGATATCATTTTTGGCGGGACTGATCTTGATCTTTGCAAGGAGTTTAGTTCTCTTATGCAGAGTGAGTTTGAAATGAGCATGATGGGTGAGTTTACCTTCTTCCTCAGCTTTCAAATCAAGCAAACAAAAGAAGGAAACTTCATTAACCAAGGCAAGTACACAAGTGAACTACTCAAGCGCTTTGGGATGGAGAACATGAAGCTGATGGATACACCCATGTCAAACACCGCCAAACTTGACAAAGATGAAGAAGGTGAAAAGGTAGATGAGAAGATTTATAGAGGTATGATTGGAAGTTTACTTTATTTAACTGCCTCTAGACCTGATATTATGTTTAGTGTTGGCTTGTGCGCTCTCTTTCAATCTTTCCCTAAGAAGTCGCATCTTATTGATGTTAAGAGGATTTTGAGGTACTTAGCCAAAACTCGAAATTTTGGACTATGGTATCCTAAATCAAGGGATTTTACTCTTAGAGCATATAGTGATGCAGATTATGCAGGGTGTTTGGTTGATAGAAAGTGCACAAGTGGCACTTGCTTCCTTCTAGGACCATGCTTAGTGTCTTGGTTCTCCAAGAAACAAAGTACGGTGGCATTATCAACTACCGAAGCTGAATACATTGCAGCCGGGAGTTGTTGTGTGCAGGTCCTATGGATGAAGCAAATGCTCCAAGACTTCAACATATTTTTTGATGCTTCTCCTATCTTTTGTAACAATACTAGTGCAATTAATCTATCTTACAATCCTATATTGCATAGTAGAGCCAAGCATATAGAGGTTCGCCATCATTTTCTTTGTGACCACATTGCCAATAAAGATATCTATATCACACATGTGGACACAGAAAATCAGTTGGCGGACATCTTTACAAAACCTCTAGCTAGAGATCAATTTAACTTTATTCGATCTAAACAGCTCATTATTGATTTGAATGATCTTTATATGTGATCTAGCTAGTTATCTTTTACCTATATGCTTGCTCATGTCTCTTTTCACCTTGTTTTTGCCTATATATGCTTGAATGTGCTTCAATTGCTTATCAACATGCTTAGTTTTTGCTTGTTTTTGGGTTTTTATCGAATTTTGTGTTTTATCGCTAAATAGTGCCCAATGATGAGCTAAATGTGCCTAGGTATGTTAATTATGCATAATAGAATGGAAAAATGAATTTAATTTACATGTATATGGCTAGAATCTAAGAGTGTGACTGCTAGGTCAGGTTGACCTTCGGTCGAGTTTCCACCCTGGAAAACTCAACCGATCAGGAGCCGAGAGCTTGTCTTCAGTGGACCGTTCGGTCGAGTTTACCACTCTCAGAACTTGACCGATCCGCGGGCTGAGCCAACTTAAAAGTTAGGATCGGCCGACTATTTTCCCTTGCAACTAGAAAATAGTCAACCGATTCCTTGCCTCCAAGCCATAAGCTCTAACACCCAGCCCTAAACCTCCCGTTTTTCACCCTAGGGCGACCTAGTAAACCCTTTCTAGACCTCCCCGGGCGCTCGTGGTGGTGTTTCTTCGGCGTTTGAGGTTTGATCTTGCTTGTGAGTACGTTTTTGTCCTTGTTTTCATTTCCATGGCTTCCCATAGACAAAAACGTGCTGCTCCTAGCAATGCTCAAGCTTACTCCTCAAATAATCGCTTGATTCCGTTTGATAATACCTCCTTTGTGTATCTTGAGGCGGTAAATCGGTATAAGGACCTCTTACCTCGATCTCCTTTTTTGTTTCCCCCCTTGGTTGATGCAAATCATTTTCAAGCGGTTCTTACCTCTGTTTTGAGGCTTCTCACCGACCACCACTTGTCCGCTCTTACGATCGAACGTGACTACTTTAATAATCAGATGTCTAGCACAAAGGCAGTGCACGAGTTCTATGCCAACCTATGTTGGAACTACGATTCGCTCGTTCCCCCGCCGAATACTGAAATAGTTCTTACTTCTATGATCGCCGGTCGACGTTTTCAAATCTCCGAGGAAACTTTCAATTTCTTTCTTGCCGGAGACGAGGAAAACAACACTTGGCATAAGGACTATGGAGAGTATTTCGATCTTCTTGACCCGGAAGGTTTTTATAAACACCATGAATTGACGCTACCGGACATTCATTGGTTTTTAAAGAAACCTGACGTGGCCTACAAGAAGAAGTCTACCCTGCCTTCATCCTCTCTTGACCTTCGGAGGTGCATATTGGCCTTGGTGATTAACTGTAATGTCCATCCAAAGTGAAATTAAACGGACATTGCGGAAAACACCACGGTCATTATGTATTGTTTGCTAAACAATATCGGTGTCAAATGGGCTAGATATATCCTTCATCACATGACCTGTTTTGACACCGGCAAGAACACCAAAGGCACCCTTCCCCCCTATCCTGCCCTGATTTGTGGTCTTTTCCAGTTCACCACTGATAAATCCCTCTTTTCTGACTTCCATTACCTGGTTGCTAGAAAAGGAGTTTGTATTAGTGAAACCACTCTTAAGAAGGTTGTTCCTGTGTTTTCCCCTACCTCTGGTGCTTCTGCCTCTGCCCCTGCTTACCCACCCTCCTCCACCCATGCTCCACCTCTGCAGCCACATCCCCGTCCTAGCCGTGCATCCTTCCGTGCATCCAATGAAACCCTTATGGGATATATGATGCATGAATAGGCGTACAACCGTCAGGTTCAGGACCACCTATACTAGGTTTTGTGTTCGATCATGTCTACCATGAACCTATCATGTGCTTCACCCTACCCCACCTACCAGTCGTACCCAGGTAGTGCCTATGCTTCTTACGCATACGAGCATTACTACCCTGCTCCTGAGCCTTCCGATGCCGCTCCGCCGCCGTTCACTGCTGGTAGTTCCGCTCCTGCATTCCTGCCGTTACCTACTGCCCCCCTGGACACTCTGCTCACCTCGCTGGGTGACTCTGCTCCATCCTTCCCGCAGGCCAAGCAGCTTCTTGCTCTTGGTATGTCATGGGCTGAGCAGAATGCCCGCTGGCCCGGTCACTCCTTTGGTCCTCCTGATGATGAGGAGGTGTCTGACCAGGACGATGAGGAAGATGATGCTGATGCTGATGCTGCAGAAGGTGATGGTGAGGATGCTTCTGATGAAGATGGTGGTGATGGTGCTAGATCCGATGCTGGCACTGCTACTCTGCCTTCAGACGGAGATGAGGACTACAACCCTGGCGAGGATGAGGATAATGTTGACATAGATAGCTTAGACGTTTAGGTGGTTTCTTAGCTTTTACTCTAGCATGTCCATCATATACATCTTTCTAGACTCTTTTATATAAGAAACATCCTGGCACGTTTTTCTGAGCTGTACTATTTTCTTATATCTACTTTCTCGCTTTATGGTTGTAGTTGTTGTTTTTTCATGAAAACATCTTTCTGAGTTGTAATGTCAACATTATGCACTTTAGCTATCTTTTTATGTTTTATCTAATGCTTGGTGCATGCTTTGAGCTATATTTTGATTATGACTTGCTTTGTGGTTGGTTGAGTTTTGGAGAAGACCTGGTTTTTGCTCTTCTACCCCCCCTACCTTTTTGATAATGTCAAAAGGGGGAGATATATCTTGTGTTTGGAGACTCAATCATATTGTTTCTTGCAGTTATACTATTGATTTCTTAGGTGATCCTTTTCTTGTTAATTCTCTGTTGATTCATGTGACTTGCAAAGGATTACACAGTACACAGATATAGGTATTGCTATGTGTAGAGAAACTAACATGCAGGTGAAGAGGAAGCATAGTTTGAGGGGGAGCAATTCAAAATTGTTCTTATCATGAATCCCCCAAATTCACAAGGCAAAGGTATAACTTTCAATCCTTTTCAATATGTTTGAGGAATGGTTTTTCATTGTCAAAAAGGGGGGGAATGTTGACCTAGAGGTTATACATTACCTATATTTTGATAATGACTTAACCATTCCACTCATATGTATCTAATATGTGTGTTTAAGATTGTTTGCAGGCATTAGGTACATGAAAAGGATCAAATATACAAAACCCTAGAATGGGTCAAGTTCAAGTCAAAATGGCTACAAGTGTGCATTTTGGGTTTTCTATGTAAACGACCTTAGAACATCTATGTAATCCCTTGTAATGATGAATTGACTTGTAACATAGAAGAGAAAAATGTTTGGGACAAAATTCACCAAGTGCTAATCACTTTAAATGCAAATTAGAAAATGGATTACAGGCACTTGGTCGGTCGAGTTTCCCAGGCTTGAAACTCGACCGATCAGTCCTTAGTCGATTTTTTGAAGATTGCATCGGTCGAGTTGTGCTTGCACAGAACTCGACCGATCAGGTAACATGCCATTTCTGGTTTAAATGGTCAGTCGAGTTTTGTCAGGACAAACTCGACCGATCATTTGAATATCGGCTTTGTCTTTTACCTGGTCGGTCAAGTTACCCCCATTGAAACTCGACCGATTGCACTGTACGGAATTTGTAGAAAAAGTGATGTGACCGTTGGTGAAGTGTTTTGGGCAAAAATCGAGTCGTTTTCTTGAACAAAAAATGGCTATTTTGTATCCAAGTGTCCTACAACTTAAAGGGCCACCCTCAACTATAAATAGAACCCCTTGGAGTTCATTCCAAGCTGCTCTTCCATTGCAAACTTGGTTCTAGCATAGTTGAGAGTGTTCCAAGCCCTTGAGCCCCTTTTCTCTCTCTACCTTCAAGATAAATTTGTGAGTTATGAGTGAGTTAGGTCCATATGTATGAGAGCTATCCCCTGTATGATGTACAAATCTCCTCTCTCTCTTCCTACCTCCATTTCTCTATGAAGATTGACTGAAGCTGCTCCTCCAAGTGAAAGAGAGGTTGCTGCTGTTCTTCTCCAAGTGAAGGCGAAGATGATGGATGATCTTCAAGAGTGAAGATAGCTTGCTGCTCCAGATCCCTTGGTGAAGGTGAAACGTGGAGAAGCTCTCCAAGAGAAGGAGAGGTGCAAGGCAAAGCTCAAGCAAGATAGGTAAATCCTGCAAGGCTGAAGACTAAGGTAAGATTGGGTAAGTCCTTTAAAGAAGGCTAAAGAATCTTGCTAGTGGGTAAGTCCTTGGTGAGGTAGAAGATCTTGGCTTGAGATTTTAAGCCCTTGGTTGTGTGGTTTATGTATCTTGTAAATCTTATTGTGATATATAAGAGGACCAAGTTGCAGATCCTAGAGTCTACCCAACTCTAGGTAGTGGACTGACATCGATCCTAAGTTTAGGATGTGGAACCACTCTAACCACTTGTCCAAGTTCTTGCAATTTCTTATCTCTTATCCTTGCTTTGTATGTTAGATTAGGACATCGAAATTGCTACTTGAATTAGTCTCTGCACTAATTTTAAATTGGTGGTCTAATTGTTTTTGTGAAATTTGTGTAGCTCTATTCACCCCCCCCTAGAGCCCATTGATCCAACAGAGATGTCTTACATTGTCTAAGCATGCATGTTGTTATATTTGTTATTAAGAAATAAAATCATTACACCATATTGCCTAAGTTTAGAAGGAACTTAGTAGAAAAAAAACTTGTAACTCTTAGATAGAAATAAATGTTGCACCAATTTGGATTCTTGAACAAAATCATCTTTTCGGTATTCAGTTGATTGGACATTATAGTTTTCTTCTCAACTTTCCAACACTTTTATGTATATTATGATCGTGTGATTTGATGAGCAATGGATTAGACTAGAATGTTTTTGATCTTCAAAATACGTGAACATATTTTTATAGATAAGATCTTGACCCACTTACTTATGGATGCCTTACTCATTTACATTTACCATAGTTGTAGTTTTTACTCCTTTGATGATAAACGATATTGAACTATTGGGAAAACACACTATTTCATCATATTTGTTGGGAACTTCTTCACAAATATAATCTCTTACTAAAAAATTAACCCTATAAAACATTTAATATTTAAAATATAATAATATACATCATTTTTTGGTTTTGGTTTATAATAATCATCAAGAATATAATTGTTCTTCTTTTGTTTGAATGAAAATTTCCATATTTTATGAGTATCGTTTGTCATTTTAACTCACGGTCACTAATCGTTATATACAAAAAATAAATTAATGAAGATATTAAAATAATATTAAGTGTTTGAGAGATCATATGTGCTAAAAAACATTACCTGTGATCTATCTTCTTTGAGAATGTTCACATTTAAAGCAATAATTTTTGAACCGGTTTATTTTCACTACGCAGCAATAATAAGCACATATATAACACATTTTCTTAACTTTGAGTTCTTTTCTCGAATTTCATAGAGATAATTACGCAACATTAAAAATTATATTTATATATATTAAAAAAGCATACTAAACAAGTTAAATTTAAATATTACATGACATATTGTTAATTTAGAAGTTGTATCTTGAGTAAATTTTTTTTCATCATAAAGTTTTGAATCACTACTCCCACACTAGTAGTATCATTATTATCTATCCTAAAGAGTTGAGAAAATTTTGTAGCATATATGGCCAAACATAAGTGAAGGTAAACATATAGCTAAGAAATTATGTCACTTCATTAAAGTGTGTGAGGAATTAATCTCTAAGGGAGTATTCCCTTTTTTTTCTAATTATATATATGATTAATATCAATTCAAATCTTATGTTGCTAGCTTTATCTAAGTAACCTTTATGTATATTTTAAACAAAATTTGGTTTTTTAGTTTACATTCAACTACGCTTCTCATAGAAACATCTTAACAATTTTTAAAAGAATTTCTATGGATTTTAGAAACTCGAGATTAAATAAAAAGATTATGCAAAAAATGTTATGATACTAAACTGTCAATCATTTCAAAATGTAGTATGTAGTTTCTAAAAGTGTGTAGTCTTTAGTATGACATGTTGCATGCAGTATGTTAGACCTTCTTGCCTATATTTCTTGTGAAATGGAAATCATCGTAATCTAACTATATTTAAGACTTATATATAATATCATTTTTATGTTTTACTGAAATCCATATTTCTCTAGCATGGTAGCATTTTTTGGGCCACAAAAGTGATTCAATATGAAATGGAACAGAAGTTAAAAAAATGTCATTGGATATAAATCTCATAAGCACTTGACTTAAACCGTCAAATTGTGACACTCCAATAATATTATATACATTAATAATTTGAAGAAAAAAAATCAATATCTATAAACATTAGATGCAAGGTGGAATGTTGAATTTTTTAGGATATGCATTTCTTTTCAATTTTTCTCTGACTTAAAAAAATAATTCACACTTTCATTTATTGAAATAGATTGTACTTGATAGTTTAGTACATTCCTAAACTTAGGAGTTCATCGTCATTTTGCTTTCCATAATATGTATATTTTGAAAATTCTATGGATAGAAACTTCATAATTATTTAACTTAGACAAAAGAATTTCTTTCTGATTATGATACTAAATACTGGATGCAACTAATATGTTGTTTAGCATTACAAAAATATGGGAGGAAGAAAGCATTGGGGTTATAAGAAAACATATAGAGACGATAAAACATCAATGCTATATCAAGCGATTATCCTAGAACTTCAAAATTATGTACTATATAAATGCAAATGCATAAATTTACAAAGTATGCATAATCATTACCATTTATCAGCATGTTATATTTGTAAATTAAATATGTATTAAAAATTGTGAACCAAAATGACACGCATAAATTGAGAAATGTAGTGTCAGAACCATGTTATTTAGAATCACCTCTATATAAATATTTTCCGATTTAAGTGACAAGTTTTTCTAATAGGATCAAGTAAAATGATGCAATGCAAGAAAACAAATTTTGCAGATAATATGTAACCCTTCAAAACATATTAGGGGCCACTGCACGATGTATGCCCAATAGTACACCATAATAGTTTTAAATTTGCTTCAACATCATATCTTATGCTGTCTAAAAGGCTTATCAACTTTATCTAGAGTTTTAATCGAAACTAATGGAATAGTATCATCGCCATCTTAATGTCATTACTGAACATATTGGGAAACCAAAAAAAGATACATTGATATTAAATTTTAAGTATAACGTATGATTGAGACTAAAATATAAATTCCAATGCTTCTTTATATGATGACTTTATGATTTCTTGAATTTAGCCAATGAATATTATAGAGATTTTCATTAAGAGTGTTTCTTAATGAATTAATGTTCTTACTCATGTAAAAAGGATCCAATTTATTGGGATACTATTAATATGATAGTACTCATTTTCTCTTATGCCTTTTAGCATTATATCATTGTATATAAAGTTATACCCTTCCGGTAAATGTAATTTTTGGTGGAGAAAGATTCAATATTAGCCTACATCGAGAATTTTATATTCTGTCTCTCTTTTATTTCTCAAATTTTCTCAATGAAAGAACCGAACGCTTTTATGTCACTCCAAAGAAAAAGTGTTACAATAAACTTTTTACTCATCCAGAGAAAAATACAAGAATTTAGGCGTGGCTGTTCCTGATCAGAATGAATAAAGAATATTATAACTTATCATGGTGCAACATTTTATTAGTACATGATTCTCAATAGTCTTAATATAGCAATATTTTGATTAGTAAAACTTAGAAACAAATGTTCTTATATTAAGCAAACAATATTAAATAAATAATTATAACTTAAGTTTGGTTATGTGTTTTATTCTAAAATAAAGTTGTTGGTAAACTTATGGTTCTTTAAAAATATATTGTAGATATATACAAAAATACATATTTCCACTCTTGCATATTTTAGTGGCGATTGAAGTTGATCTACCTTAATTATTTCGTTGAACTCTTAAAGTATTTCCAAGAATAGACTGAAAAAAACTCTAAGATATGTGGTTATAAGAAAGCGTACTTATTTTTTTCATTACTAACTCGAAAACGTAAGAGGGGTACCATATAAACATGTGTTACCAAAATATGTTGCACAACTTAAATACCCGTGTTCAATAAAGTCATGCTTTTCTGGGCCTTCTAGTTGCAAATGCTCCATTTCGGCATATACATGTTGAATTATGCGTCATTGAGCTTCTATGCAAGTCATTTGGGAATTCAACAAGGTAAAATTTCTTGGTAAATAGAAAAGCTCATTAGAGATAACGAATATAAGTTACCAAAATGTGTACAGGTGTAACAACCCCATCTCCCGGTAGCCCCCACTTAAGGGAGACCAAATGATCAGAGTTGTTAGCCCAATAAACTGGATCAAAGGTTCGACAAATAATCAATAATAATTATGAAATTCTACTAACTAAACTGAAATTTGGTAGAAAATTAAAACTTTGCATACCTCTTGAAAAGTTTGGAAATCTATCTCTCCATAGCTTGAATTATTCTATCTAATCCTCCTTGCACTTTATTTCTCAATTTCACGATGTGTCACTTTACTGTTTGTTCCTTTCAATTGTTGTACCTAAAATGCCGACAAACAAAATGTCAGTCAGCATATCGAAATATGCCGGTATGTGGAGGCAACAAAAAACTCGCAATTATGTCTAACAATTTAAATATCACAATCAAAATATTTAGCAAGTCAATTTACATTTTCAATGTGTCATTCTCCACCGCTTTTGCCCTAACCCTGGCATACCCCTCTAGGGTTTCTCTTTTTCCATTGACTTAAGGCCACCATCTCAATCCCAAGCTTGGTGCCTGGGAGTCACCTCTCAGTGTGCTCCATAGTCATGCATCATAGACCACCTTCTCATTCCCGAGCTTGGTGTCTGGGGTCACCTCTCATGGTGCCCATGGGTCTACCCTCCGGGGCCTGACCTTAATGGCATCTTCCATCAGGGTGGCATGTAGGTGCGAGAATTCACATGTATATATAACTGTGATAGCCATAATGACTTTATAATTGTAGTATGAACATCCAAACTGTTTAGATTGCATTCAATACGAGGAAACACCTGGAAATCCTTTGGTAAACTAAGGCGGTTATTCATAATTAACCACATACATGTTAAGCAGACTTGAATGCAGAAATAACTCAACCAATCAAGAAATCAAGCAAGTACACATAGGTTGATCCTAAAAAGGCATCCAATTTTTCTATCATTAATCATGTCAACATGATCTATTAATCCTAGTTTTTTCCTAGGGTTAATTGTCCTTTTCAGGGTTTTGAGCATAATTAGGTTTCACTTCATTTTTCTTGGTTTAAACCCTAATTTTACAAAATCTCTTACAAACCCTAATTATTTCATATTTATTTCACAAAAGATTCTAATTCATCTTTTAGCAATAGGAAACCCTAATTTCAGATTATAAGTACTTTTCTTTTCTTTTCCTCTTATTTAGGGTTTCTAAGCATATTAATCAACATATTAGGTTTAAAACCCTAAACCTTGCAATTCCATCATCAAAATAGGTTAAAATCTATCTTAATCAGTAATCAAGTTAACCATGCTCAAATTAATCTATTTGCAAGATTAAATTTATCTTCTATCAACAATTAGGTTTTCTAACCACAAATTAATACCTTTTCTATCCAAATTAGATACTTTTGCAAAAAGATACTAATTTAGGTTCCCAAACTATTTTTAATGTATCCTTCGTAATTTTATGATCATTTTTAATGTATTAACTTCCCTCATCCGAGTTTTCTAGCTCAAGATATGAATTTATTAAGAAAAACCCTTTTATTTGATCTATTTACTATTTTTAGAAAAACAAGGAGTGTTCGATCCATGGTCCGCTGGTCCACTTAGGATCTAGCGACCAGGATCGCACGCACCTTGGTTGCGATCAAAGCAAGTAAAGGACGGGAAAGTCCTAACAGTAAAGAAGACGCGGAGGGGTATTCTGGTAAAAGACCAATGCCTTCGTCTTCAACCTCACGCGAGCATAGTGTAGCTGCGATGGTCAACTGGGGAGTTGACTCTGGTCTCTCGTCCTTCTTTGCTCATGCCGATTGGCCAGGGAGCTCTTCCTCCCTTCGTTGAAGTTGTCTAGGGCTTCAATTGCTTTCCCGAGCCTCGCCAAGGTCACCCCCTACTCACCAAACTCTGGCGCGGTTTGCTGTGGCGACGAGGGTGGAGGTCAAGACGAAAGGAACAATTGAACCCACGAAAACGTTCCTCGCTCTCTTCCACAGAGATTAGGGTAGCAAAAAGGGATGTTGGTTCCCTCCTTAACCCTCCCCTATATATAGGGTTGAGGTCAGGCTCGTGAGAATTGGGGGTTTCCCAAAATGAAGACCAATCATGTACAAACCAGGGATGATTCCCTGCGGTTTCATCTCCTGGGTCCAAAGGGACTATTATTAGGTGAGCAATCTCCCTAGATCACAAGAAAATCGGAGAGGAAAGATCCTATGTAACTCGCAGAGTCCCAGTCCTAGTGGGATTGAGACGATGAATGTCCCACGTTGGATTAAGATCCAACGGATCTCATGGCTCGCGATCAAACACAAAGGAAATTATTTTCCTAAATTCAGAAAAATTCCCAATTTTGGAGATAACTTGAAAAATTCGTATATCCTAAACCCTTGCTCATTTTTAACTCAAATTTTATGGGAAGGTTCCTCTTGACATTATCTAACTATTTACGTAATTCGGGTAACAAATTCCAATGGATGATAAGTCTTCCTTCTCTCCCAAGTTATTCCTTTAATTAATCCAAATTAATTGTTATTTCTTTTTCCTTTGCCATTATCTTGTTATTTTGGGTCCCTTGGACCTCAAGAAATCCTAAAGGCACAGATTCCCATATTGGGGAACATCTATTTGCCTTTATCTTCTTTTAAATGTCAATTTCTCATATTCCCTTTTTATTAATCACATTCTTTTCCTTTTATTTCTCTTTTCTTTTCAATTGAGCTCAATGGCCAACAAAGCCCACCATCAATCAATCAAGGCCATTTCACACGAAATCCAACACAAATCAAAGAAATAGATTTCTTTTATTCTTTAAAGGGGAATTACATACTTAGGAAATTGGGTTTATAACATCCTCCCCTCCTTATAGGAATTTTTCCCTAAAAATTCCATCAAGCAAACAATCAATTCAGGATAAGCCTTTCTTATGTCCATCAGGGCTCCCATGCAGATTCACCCTTTCCATGGTGCTTCCCAAGAACCTTCATCATCTCTTATTCCTTCATCTAAGTCCTTTCTTACCTTGGTATATCGTACCCTCATAGGTGACTCAGGACCTTTCAACCTCTCAAAAGATAAATAGGTTCAGGGCTCAACACATGGCTTGGGTACCTCACATAGTGCTCTAGATCGGACTCATGTAACACATTATAAATCATGTTATCCTGAGGGGTAAGGCTGAACACAACCATCTCCACCAATCCATCTCAGATGGACCCATATATCAGGGACTCAACTTTCTCAGGTGTAACTTAGAGGGGTCAGATTTTCACATCACATACTCTCCTACAGTAAACTGCATGTCAGTCTGCTTTGCATCAGCTCGCGACTCATGTCGCCTCTGGGCTCTCTCTCTCAGCCATTGCACAATCAAAGCGACTTCATCTGTACACACTGTGGTTCTTTTCTGATCTTCACCCTCCTTCACCAACATCATCTTAATGAAGTGGTGACCGGCACAACCTCCCTATAGAACTTCTTGCATCCCAATAAAGGCTATGGTGGTTAACATCACATCTTAAGAACTGTCTCCATATATCACTCTGAATGAGAACACATGATCTCATCAGACCCTCCAGTCTAGATCATACTAACCATTAGTATGGGGTGATAAACTGTACTATCATCGAGTTCTTCACGTACCTACTTCCCCCGCATAGAAGTAAACCTTTAGATCATACTCAAGAACTTTTGAACTCACATCATGGTGTAGTAGAACCATCTTAAGCAGTTCAACTAGATCCATCCCTTGACAACTTTCTTTCTCTCTCATGTCATCTAGGTAAGGCGATCTACCATAACCCACATTGTATCTTGACCTTCCTGGGTTAAGGGGATACATACCACAACATCCATAGTGGTGAACTCCCATTCCCTCTCGGGAACTCTCTTTATCCTTCTTATCAATGCACTGGGTTACTGGTGTTCGTCCTTCACCTCCTGGCTTGGATGGCAACATACCACATGCAACTTCATCTTAGGCATCCAAAGTACTAATGTCACTTACTATCTTCGTAATACCATGGTGTATGGTGATCCTAAAATCATGATCTCTTATAAGTCATGATTCCTCAAGATCGATTCCTCGGAAACCCTAAACCACTCTAGTCGGGGTTTCATCACCTTCCTCGCTAGTGAAGTGTATCTGAGGGTCTACAACCATCCCTTTTATTGCATCAAGGCCTAGGCTGGCTAACCAAACCACCACTAAATGGACCAACCGTTATTGTTACATCTGAGTGTTAGCCAAACTTATCTCTTTTTCAAACTTAGGGTTAACTTAACAACCTCTTCTAGCCCCTAGCTAAACTAGGCAGCTGCATCTCAACCAGATTATCTATTACCACTTCAGATCCATAGGTGTTAGGTAATGTTGAAGACATACACTTCCATGTATTCCACTTATCGTCTCATCTCAAACTCTAATTCTATCTTCATCAAGAAAACTTTGGGCTCATCCTCATGATGATCAGACTCAACCTTGCATCACTTGCAAATTCCACATAGCTCATGATAAAACATTCTCACAAGATGATTTCCTTAATACTCTTAGTGTTTGTAAACCATCCATGTATCATTCACCCCACAGGGGTATGTTATCCTCTCTATTCTCATACCTTATAGCAACATTCCAACTCACATCATCTTTATCCTTGGTGTATGGCATGTGTACTGTCCTATCTCTCACTCCCATGACAAGAGGAAATAAGCATTTGGATGCAGTCCAAACACAAAGTTCTTCATGTTCTAAGAGTAGAGATGGTACATCCCACCTTGCTAGTACACCTTCAAATCTAAGTTGAAATGTGCAACTTATGTCTCTACAAACATCCAGATATCAAAACTACTTTCATGGAAAACTGGTCTTGAACCTACTTGGGTCACCACACAATCCTTGGTCATCTCCTCTAGGTCTATAGGGTGCCGAAATTTTAGGGGTCATCCCTCTTCCCTTATGCATCCAGAGAGTGTCCTACTCATCTTTCCTTTGCGTCCCATGAGTTCATGAAGGTGATCAATCTCCTAACCCATGGCCCTCATACAATGATAGTTGTTACCTCCCGACCCTATGGTCATGTGCAACTAGGGAATTAGGCAACTCCTACTTCCATCGGTCTTATCCCTACCTGACCCTAGGATAGACTTAGGATTCTAACATAGTACATGTCCAGCTTAGAACCTTACCCAAGCCTTCATCATCTCTCTCTCTGCATTCATGGATGACTTCCATCCTTCCATAGGGGTCATGGCAACCTGCCTACCTTGGTCAGGCCCCATACCAGTTACCTCCATGGTAACACATCCACATGCACTTAGAGATGGTAATCTATGGGTCTATAGGTTCACTCTCATACCATGTACTTTTCACTTAGCTTCTCAAGATCCTATGAGACCTCTTTAGGTTACCTCAAAACCAACAAAACTGGTATACACCCTACAAAAGGGTCCCTCTCCCAGGATGGGAGGAAACTATCTCTTGGTAGAAATAGAGGTCACAACCGTCCTTATGTCTAGGGTTTACATTCACATGAGCATGCTTAACCCAAGCAAGCTACTAAGGTACAAGCAGACCATTTACTAAACCATGTTAGGTCATACTTGTTCTCATCCTCAATATTGGATCAAGATCATATCTTCCCATGACATCAACTTATCTGTGAGGGGTTCATCAAACATACCTTAAACTTAAGGGTTTTCCTTTTCCTATACACATGAGGAGTATCATGCTCGAAACTATAGAGACTCAAATCTCATCATGAGCATTAGGTACACTACGTCCCCTCTTAGGCCTAGGAGCCCTAGGTCCACCTTTGGGTGTCCAACTGCATGCTCACTCTCTTAACCACGAACCAAGCATGTGCAAGGTATGACATGCACTTCCTATCATCCTTCCACTTGAGAAACACTTCGGAGTGGAGTCCTCCTCAAGGACAACCCATAAGGTATAAGGCCCCACAACATGTGACTAAGCCTCTTCAGGGTCTAAGAAACTCTTCTCCCTATCCCTGGAAGGTGAACATCTATACCATAGGCTCATAGGTACCAACAACCTCACCTTTTCTCTAGGTTTTGGTTTCTCTAAAGTCCACCAAGATATCCTCGGCCTCCAGGGATCGAGCACGAGGCAACCACTATCATCCACTTAGGTCGCATCATCCTTGACTCCCCACTTTCCCTCATATCTCATGGTTTTAGGCTTCCAACCTTCTTGCTTGGGTCCTACTTTCTCTATCTAGGGCTAACTCCACATCCAACCTTACTACTAGAGGTTCTCTCTTCATGAAGATGGATCCAACTCACAAACATACCCCTACCTGGGTGAAGCCTAAGTTCAAAATTGCATTTGCTCGAGGTTATCCTTAGCTCTTTATGCTTATCTCATAAGACATCCATCATGTCCTTCTGACCTTGGTTTTAACCTACTGCTCATACTACTGATATACTCAGGGTGCATGATATGCCTTACTCACATAAGCCCATAGGGTTTCTATAGGCTCTTCTCTAACCTCATCCATGAAGAAGCTATCCTTTGCTCTAACATGCACGACCCTTTCCAGGGTTTGGTCGTCAAAGGTACTAGGTCATCCAACCTCTCATGGCTCATATGGCATCCCCAAGGCATGTCCATCTGAACACCCAGTCAACCATGACATCTACCTCATCATGTCATCTCTCTCTCTAACCTCCATTTAGGGTTAGGGTTAACATCATTCTCAGAGGATATGCTAGGTCTCTACTTTTTAGGGAGGTCTCTACCTCTAAGACTAACTCTTTCTGCTATCCTACGGACAAGAAGGTCTAGCCTCAGGTCTCTCCTGAGGGCATGACAACTTATGTCATATGACCTAAGCATGTATCTATTCTTTAGTTTGAAAACTACTAGAGGGGGGGGGGTGAATAGAGTTTTATAGATAATTTAACAATTATTGAACTCAAACAACCACAATGAAAATATTGGACAAGGAGACACAAGGTTTAGAGTGGTTCCAACTATAGCAAATACTATAGCCGTCAATCCACTACCCGGTTGCTTACCCAATCGGGATTTGAAAAGAAATTTATTTTATTACCTCTCAAGGAATTTACATAAAATACAATCTCTTTTCCTAAACCCTTCAAGCAGCCTTCACCTAGAAGTAATCGCCAACCTTGAAGCAGCCTTCCCTTGAAGTAGATGCACCAACTCCCGTTGCACCAGCCTTCTGAAGTAGCTTCCCTTGCGATAGCCTTCTTGAAGTAGCTTGAAGTCCCCTTCTCCACCTGAGAAGTCAACCCTCTCCAATCCGCAGCCTCCAACCCTAGGAGTAGCAAGGAGAGTACAAAAGATAAAAAGGAACAAGAAAGAAAAAGGAAATTACAACTTATCCTTTAAGCCCGAGGCTTGATATGCCTAGATCAAGCGTAAGATCTCCTAGCCAAGTATGTGAACTTGTGATTGCTGTGGGTAGGAGAATTTAGCCTATAGGACACGAGATTGAGCTAAGGAGAATGTAGGCCAATGATCACAATGCTCAAATTGCTTGCAAAAGATTGCTCAAGTATGCTCAAGTGTAACAAGTGAATTCTAGTGTCCTATGGCTTGTCCTATTTATAGGAATGGCCTAAGTATGCTTAAGGACGTTCTAGACAACTTCTAGGGGTTTCTAAGTGCTTAACTAGCCGTTAGGTACAAAGTTGTTGCTTTAACAACGGCTAATTACTTTATTCTGCAGTTGCTGTCAGAGACCATCTCGGTCGACAAATGGTCGACCGAGACACCTACTTGGTCGAGCATTTGTCGACCGACAGGCTCTCTGGAACAAGTGATTTGCAACGTCTTTCTTCAACTACCAACTAACTTGTTTGTTGTGTCTAACGGCTACTTTGGATCTTTCTCGGTCGAGAAGATTGTCGACCGAGAGTGTCTCGGTCGAGGAGTTTGTCGACCGAGAATGATCCTATTTCAAGGTTTCAATTTAAGCATTAATTATATGTGTGAGTGTGCAAAGGTGATCCTAATAAAATGGGATGACATGTCTAACTATGGTGTTTGGCTAGGGAAAATCTAACGCTTGATTTACATGCAATTCTAAGTACTTGTACATTATATATTTGTACAAGTTTTACAACAGTGATTACATTGCATGAAAATATAACTAAGTAAGCTCTTGGATTTTCCCTTGCTACTTTGTCATCCTGCACACTCAAGTAGCTCGTTAGATTAATAAGAATGAAATGTTTGTCATCATCGAAACAAAGGGATTTTTAGATGTCCATTTAGCCAACAATCTCCCCCTTTTTGAAGATGACAAACATTTCCAAAATATGAAATAAGGAAATATAAAGCATGTGAGTTTCATACCTGAAAATTACCTTTTGTAGCCATATAAAGCATGTTATGAAACTCATTTATATTTTTGATTTTTATATTCTTTCTCCCCCTTTGTCATTTCAAAAAAGATATCCAAGTTGAATATTTTATTTTTCTCCTCCCCCTTAATATTATGCTCCCCCTTAAATAGATATCCATGGATTTTTGTCTAATTTATCCATACTTTGTTTCTAAATCATTTGCAAAGGATGTTAAGCCTTGAAATGATATGAGATTCCCTTAAGATCCTCTAATCTTAGAGTACATAAAAATGTCTCCATCCAAATGCAAGGGATGTTAAGCCCTGTTTTGGGTAGAGAATTCCTTCAAGTACAAGATACCATTTTCAATAAATTCATAAATTTCTTTATAATCAATGAAAATTTTCAGCTACACATGGTGGTTACAATGTTTTTGTAAGCTTCTTCAATCAAATGGTCAAAGTTGTTTTTATGATCTCCCCCTTAGTCTTATGCTTTGCTCCCCCTTAGATAGATATCTCAAATGAAAGTTTGAGTACTAAGTAAATATATAAAATGTTGTAGATGATCTCCATGATTTAACAAAGATGTATGCAATTTTATGTCAGTCTGGAAAACGGAAACCCGGTCGGTCGACAATTGCTCGACCGACAGTGTTCTCGGTCGACTAGTTGCTCGACCGAGGATTTTTCTGGAGAACTGTTTTGTCATTTGTCAATTTAGCCACAATTTTAATAGTTGCCTGTTTTAATTATTACTCCCCTTATTTGTTATGCTCTACAATAATGAACTTATAATCCATATTTTTTTTGAAGATGTCTCATATGCTTAAAAAAAATAACCATTTGAATCAAGCAAAGATGGCAAACTTCATTCAATAGCTTGGAAAATATTACAATCATATAGAAATGACCAATTTATTACAATCATTGTCATTACAACTAGTACAACTTCAACACTTCACTGGAAAGATTTAAGAATTACATCGATGTCCGGATCTTTCCCAAGGAATGGCTCGGCTCCATAATATTTGACCAGAGTTTGCCAATCCAAAGCACCTGTCGTAGTTAACGCATATGCTTCCAGAAATGTGGGAACTCGGTCAAATCGGAAGTGAGCAGCTATATCTTGCAATTGCATGGAGGAAAATTGAGTATGTGCAAGATCCATTGATGGTGGAGGTGGAGTTTGATAGTAGTTGTATGAAGGGTTAAATGGATTGAGCATGCCATGATTTAAGGAATGCGGATATTCATCGGTTTGGCTCGGAGAAAGATTTTGCATTCTTTGATTTAAGTATGTCATGGCATGGTGGGTATAGTTGAGTTGGTTACTAAGATGATATTGGGAGCCGACAAGATAAGTGAGAGTATTTTGGATGGGATCAACAGAAAGATTAGTAGGAGGAGGGGGTGGTGGTATATCTTGATGTGATGATTCTCCTTCTACTCTTGCCCTTTTATGACCAAAGTCAATCCCCATCTTCTCTACAGTATTCTTACTTATCTTTGGTGGTCTACGCTCCCATGTATACCCCATATCTTCAATTTGTAACTTAAGACAATGTTGAGTGATCTGGCATACAAAATCGGCATACGGTGGATTGCCAGAAAACTCAAGCATGTTTTTAAGTATTATGCGAATGAAGTTTATAGGAATTTATTTTATGATAGCATAAATTAGACACATGCGGAAAATAGGGACCTCAGATTTATTGGCTCTAGGATGTATGTTTGTGGAAACAATGAGGTTTACTATCCTACATGCAGGTTTCAGGTTTATTGCATAATAGGTTCCCCTATCTTCATGACAAGTGGTATTGGTTTGAAATATGGCTCTTTTTATATCACTAAGGCTAGTGGAGTGGTCATCATGGGATAATAAATTTAGTGGATTGCCGGTGGTAAGGTCAAGGAAATCTTGGTATTCATCTATATCAATTTCTAGCATATCAAGAATATCCCCTTCGGTAAATTTAAAACTACGCCCATTGACCATGGTGTAGAAGAATGTGGTTTCATTTTCGGTGTGGGATAAGAGATTGGCATAGAATTCATTGACTACCTTAGTGGAATAGGAAGGAAAAGAAGGATTGATGAAGTCCTTCAGCTTTTGCACTCCAAAGAGATTCTCCAGATCGACTATGTTGATGAAGTCCATAGCTTCGACCGGGCGTTGGGGAAGAGGAGCTTTAGAGGAAAGCCGTAGATATCGATCTCCAGCATCTCCGTCGACGAAGGCGATGTCGTTGATGATCGTCAGTGGCGGAGTGGCTTCCCGATCTTCTCTTCTTTTTCTTCCGGCGACTTTCTTCTTCCCACGGGCAGCTGAGGATGAGGCCATTTGTGTTTCTTGAGTGTGGAGAAGAAGCAAGGAAGATTGGAGGATAAGAATGCTGAAGGGTTGCACGAAAATGCACTAGAGATGGACTATGGAGGCAAGGAAATGCAACTGTGAGTAAGTGACTCGTTTTTGCTCCTATTTATAGCATTCCAGCGACCTGGTCGGTCGATGATTCGTCGACCGAGCGTCCGCAACGGTCAAGTTGCAGACGCGCCACTTGGTTCCCCAACGGTCAAAAACGGTCATAACGGTCGGTTTACAACGGTCGTATCCAACGGCTATTTCTCGGTCGAGCACTTGTCGACCGACGTTGTCTCGGTCGAGCATTTGTCGACCGACAGTTCGTCCGATATTGAGTCTGTTTAGTATTTGTCGGTCGAGAGAGATGGGCTGACCGAGAGGTTCTCGGTCGACGAATTCGTCGACCGACAGACTTACTGAGTACAATTTTTAAAGCTGATTTTTAAATGCAAATGGTAGATCATTTTTGTAGAGCATATATATGGATATTCTAAGGGAGTAATATTGGGATAATTTAAGGCTTTAAATGATAACAAATGATTTAATTTTCAAGAAAAATTTATATTAAGATTAGGTCCAAAGAGAGAATTTCCAAAATAAGCAATTTTTGTCGAAGCTTATTTTAGGTCGCCCTTGACTACGACCATAGCGCCCCTTAGTCAAGTTTTATTTTGACCAAGAAGCAAATTTTGCAGATATTTTTCAGATTTGAATATATTGAGTCTAATATCTGCATAAAATTTAAATATCAAGTTGAAGCATACTACTTAATTGGAGACATAATTATTTCAAAAATACTGAGTTAGAGATTTTATTGCAAGCAATAACATATAACTGATAAGTTATTTTGCTGGCTTGCAAACAATTTTCTATGCGCACCCAATGATGAAAGCATGGTATAAAGCATACAATGATAATTCCATTTTATAATTAGTATATGTATAGACCAGAAAATACTTTTACGAAAAATCATATGAAAATAGGAATTTTCTTTTCATGTGACTTAGACTTTAAATCATCTAGGGAACAAACTAATATTAATTTCATTTACATTTGTAATTATGTAGAGTTGAGATAGACATAGAAATATGCAACTAATGTCTTTGGTCATATCTCAACTTGATTTTGTTCATTTAGTTTGGAGGTTTTGGAATCCAAACTAACTCTACATCTTTTCTCTTATAAGGACATGAAAATGAATAGTGACTAAGGCGCAAACAGTAATGACAACATATTGAGTCAACTTCATATCTTTTTCTATGGTTGTGTCCTATGTTGTCATTGGGTGAGGATGTCCTTTTAGGTACATATATAGATTGGGTTTGTGACTTTCTCTGACTAGGTTGTTGATGAGATTTTCCTTTAGGCTTGTAACCTAGTCCCCTTCTCCCAATTTGTTGATAGGGATTATCTAGAATTTGATCAAGAATGCCATGGTTATTCAAACTACGAACTTGTTGTTGTAGCTTGGCAATCTCATCCATTCTTTTCTTAATGTCTATTTTTGCTTGGTCTAGATTTGATGGCAATAAATTTCTTTCTTTAACAATAGTGTCATAATCTATATGGGTGCACAATAATGGTTGTTTCTAAAGATCGTTTACTTGAGTCTGTAAGTTTGAATTTTCAACAGAAAGGAGCTTGCAATCGGCTTCCATAGATTTTAACTTAAGATCAGAAAATTTATTTCCCTCTTTAAGATTCTCATTTTCAGATGCAAGAGCAAGAAGTTTAACATTTAGATCATCATTTTCCTTATTTGATTTCTTTAATTTCTTTTTGCACTCAACATATTTATTATGTGTTTCTTCAATAATAGCAAGTAGTTCTTCTTTAGATAAATCAAAAAGACTTACCTCTTCTTCTTCTTCTTCTTCACTAGTTGTAGCAATAAAGCATTCTTTGTGCTTATCCTCTTCCTTTGATCTCCATGGGCATCCGGTTGTTTTGTGGTTTGTTCCTAAACACCAATTGCAGCATGTAGTGGTTTCGTCCAAGCACTTTTCACCATTTCCCTCCATTCTTCAAGACCTGGTTAGGGTTCCTTGAAGCCTGCTCTGATACCAATTGAAAACTACTAGAGGGGGGGGGGTGAATAGAGTTTTATAGATAATTTAACAATTATTGAACTCAAACAACCACAATGAAAATATTGGACAAGGAGACACAAGGTTTAGAGTGGTTCCAACTATAGCAAATACTATAGCCGTCAATCCACTACCCGGTTGCTTACCCAACTGGGATTTGAAAAGAAATTTATTTTATTACCTCTCAAGGAATTTACATAAAATACAATCTCTTTTCCTAAACCCTTCAAGCAACCTTCACCTAGAAGTAATCGCCAACCTTGAAGCAGCCTTCCCTTGAAGTAGATGCACCAACTCCCGTTGCACCAGCCTTCTGAAGTAGCTTCCCTTGCGATAGCCTTCTTGAAGTAGCTTGAAGTCCCCTTCTCCACCAAAGAAGTCAACCCTCTCCAATCCGCAGCCTCCAACCCTAGGAGTAGCAAGGAGAGTACAAAAGATAAAAAGGAACAAGAAAGAAAAAGGAAATTACAACTTATCCTTTAAGCCCGAGGCTTGATATGCCTAGATAAAGCGTAAGATCTCCTAGCCAAGTATGTGAACTTGTGATTGCTGTGGGTAGGAGAATCTAGCCTATAGGACACGAGATTGAGCTAAGGAGAATGTAGGCCAATGATCACAGTGCTCAAATTGCTTGCAAAAGATTGCTCAAGTATGCTCAAGTATATTCTCAAGTGTAACAAGTGAATTCTAGTGTCCTATGGCTTGTCCTATTTATAGGAATGACCTAAGTATGCTTAAGGACGTTCTAGACAACTTCTAGGGGTTTCTAAGTGCTTAACTAGCCGTTAGGTACAAAGTTGTTGCTTTAACAACGGCTAATTACTTTATTCTGCAGTTGCTGTCAGAGACCATCTCGGTCGACAAATGGTCAACCGAGACACCTACTCGGTCGAGCATTTGTCGACCGACAGGCTCTCTGGAACAAGTGATTTGCAACGTCTTTCTTCAACTACCAACTAACTTGTTTGTTGTGTCTAACGGCTACTTTGGATCTTTCTTGGTCGAGAAGATTGTCGACCGAGAGTGTCTCGGTCGAGGAGTTTGTCGACCGAGAATGATCCTGTTTCAAGGTTTCAATTTAAGCATTAATTATATGTGTGAGTGTGCAAAGGTGATCCTAATAAAATGGGATGACATGTCTAACTATGGTGTTTGGCTAGGGAAAATCTAACGCTTGATTTACATGCAATTCTAAGTACTTGTACATTATATATTTGTACAAGTTTTACAACAGTGATTACATTGCATGAAAATATAACTAAGTAAGCTCTTGGATTTTCCCTTGCTACTTTGTCATCCTGCACACTCAAGTAGCTCGTTAGATTAATAAGAATGAAATGTTTGTCATCATCGAAACAAAGGGATTTTTAGATGTCCATTTAGCCAACATAGTTCACGCTTAATCTATTAAGCTTATGTCCATGACATCTTATTTACATGCTTTTCATTAATTTGGTAGAGGATTCCTTAAACATTATCAACCTTACCCATACCTCGAGAGGGTGAGGAAAAGAGAGAAAACCCTAATCCTTAAGGTCCTTAGCAGAATTTGAGTTGAGAAGGGATGAAAAAGATGAGAGAGTCCTAAAGATATCTTATTTTGAGTCAAATCCTGAGACTTCGGCCAGGCAGTCACACTAATCTGGGAGTCCTCGTATTCCGACTAGTGGTGCGGAGGTAAATATTGCCAGCCCCCGTATGTGATCCTTTTCTAGACACCTCTGTCTTTTGGAAATTCCTCTAATAACTCCCTTGGGTTCTACAGAGTTTGTAAAATTTAATAATTATTAAAAATGAAATGAGGAACCTATGCTCTGATACCAATTATAACGACCCCGTCTCCCGGTAACCCCCACTTAAGGGAGACCAAGTGATCAGAGTCGTTAGCCCAATAAACCAGATCAAAGGTTCGACAAATAATCAATAATTATTATGAAATTCTACTAACTAAACTGAAATTTGGTAGAAAATTAAAACTTTGCATACCTCTTGAAAAGTTTGGAAATCTATCTATCCACAACTTGAATTATTCTATCTAATCCTCCTTGCACTTTATTTCTCAATTTCACGATGTGTCATTTTACTGTTTGTTCCTTTCAATTGTTGTACCTAAAACGCAGACAAATAAAATGTCGGTCAGCATATCAAAATATGCCGGTATGTGGAGGCAACCAAAAACTCGCAATTATGTCTAACAATTTAAATATCACAATCAAAATATTTAGCAAGTCAATTTACATTTTCAATGTGTCATTCTCCACCGCTTTTGCCCTAACCCTGGCATACCCCTCTAGGGTTTCTCTTTTGCCATTGACTTAAGGCAACCTTCTCAATCCCGAGCTTGGTGTCTGGGAGTCACCTCTCATGGTGCTCCATAGTCATGTATCATAGACCACCTTCTCATTCCCGAGCTTGGTGTCTGGGGTCACCTCTCATGGTGCCCATGGGTCTACCCTCCTGGGCCTGACCTTTATGGCATCTTCCATCAGGGTGGCATATAGGTGCGAGAATTCACATGTATATATAACTGTGATAGCCACAATGACTTCATAGTTGTAGTATGAACATCCAAGCTGTTTAGTTTGCATTCAATGTGAGGAAACATCCAGAAATCCTTTGGGAAACTAAGGCGGTTATTCATAATTAACCACATACCTGTTAAGTAGACTTGAATGCAGAAATAACTCAATCAATCAAGAAATCAAGCAAGTACACACAGGTTGATCCTGAAAAGGCATCCAATTTTTCTATCATTAATCATGTCAACATGATCTATTAATCCTAGTTGTTTCCTAGGGTTATTTGTCCTTTTTAGGGTTTTGAGCATAATTAGGGTTCCACTTCATTTTTATTACTTTAAACCCTAATTTTACAAAATCTCTTACAAACCCTAATTATTTCATATTTCTTTCGCAAAAGATTCTAATTCATCTTTTAGCAACAGGAAACCCTAATTTCATATTATAAGTATTTTTCTTTTCTTTTCCTCTTATTTAGGGTTTCTAAGCATATTAATCAATATATTAGGTTTAAAACCCTAAACCTTGCAATTCCATCATCAAAATAGGTTAAAATCTAACTTAATCATTAATCAAGTTAACCATGCTCGAATTAATCTATTTGCAAGATTAAATTTATCTTTTATCAACAATTAGGGTTTCTAACCACAAATTAATACATTTTCTATCCAAATTAGATACTTTTGCAAAACGATATTGATTTAGGTTCCCATACTATTTTTAATGTATCCCTCATATTTTTCTGATCATTTTTCATGTATTAACTTCCCTCATCCAATTTTTCTAGCTCAAGATATGATTTTATTAAGAAAAACCCTTTTATTTGATCTATTTGCTATTTTCAGAAAAACAAGGAGCGTTCGATCCGTGGTCCGCTGGTCCACTTAGGATCCAACGATCAGGATTACGCATGCCTTGGTTGCGATCAAAGCAAGTAAAGGACGGGAACATCCTTACCAGTTAAGAAGACGCGGAGGGGTATTCTGGTAAAAGACCAATGCCTTCGTCTTCAACCTCACGCGAGCACAGTGTAGATGTGATGGTCAACTGGAGAGTTGACTCTGGGCTCTCGTCCTTCTTTGCTCATGCTGATTGGCCAGGGAGCTCCGCCTCCCTTCGTCGAAGTTGTCTAGGACTTCAATTGCTTTCCCTAGCCTCGCCAAGGTTGCCCCCTACTCACCGGACTCCGGCGAGTTTTGTTGTGGTGACGAGGGTGGAGGTCAAGACGAAAGGAACAATTGAATGCACAAAAACGTTCCTCGCTCTCTTCCACAGAGATTAGGCTAGCAAAAAGGGATGTTGGTTCCCTCCTTAACCCTCCCCTATATATAGGGCCGAGGTCAGGCTCGTGAGAATTGGGGGTTTCCCAAAACGAAGACCAATCATGTACAAACCTGGGATGGTTCTCTGCAGTTTCATCTCCTGAGTCCAAAGGGACTATTATTAGGTGAGCAATCTCCCTGGATCACAAGGAAATCGGAGAGGGAAGATCCTCTGTAACTCGCAGAGTCCCAGTCCTAGTGGGACTGAGACGATGAGCGTCCCACGTTGGATTAAGATCCAACGGATCTCATGGCTCATGATCAAACACAAAGGAGAGTATTTTCCTAAATTCAGAAAAATTCCCAATTTTGGAGATAACTTGAAAAATTCGTATCTCCTAAACCCTTGCTCATTTTTAACTCAAATTTTAAGGGAAGGTTCCTCTTACATTATCTAACTATTTACAAAATTTGGGTAACAAATTCCAATGGATGAGAAGTTTTCCTTCTCTCCCAAGTTATTCCTTTAATTAATCCAAATTAATTGTTATTTCTTTTTCCTTTGCCATTATCTTGTTATTTTGGGTCCCTTAGACCTCAAGAAATCCTAAAGGCACGGATTCCCATATT